>JAWPHD010012608.1:0-74617 GCA_037043455.1 Cyrtodaria siliqua
GTTTCCCTTCCTTGTGACACAATAAAATAATAGTAAAAAAATAAACTTCCTCATTGATTTTAAAGTAACCTAATCTTATATATACTGTATCAAGATTCTAATGGATAAGTGTATTTAAACATATAAAACCCCTAGACACAGGGGTGTTCCAACGATTGGAGGCTAATACAGAGGAGTGAATGACGATACGCGCGAGTATACATTTAGACTTCAAAAGTAGGCGTCGAACTGCTATAAAATGGATGAAACCATCTTTCTTTTCAATACAAACAATAATTGATTAAAGTTGGGTCGACTAAAATCTGTGCAGTATTGCAACAAAACTGGTGCATGATATTGCTAAAAAATAAATCTAAAAATAGACTGTTGGAAAAATAACCGGGCCACTAGATCACACATTCCAATATCACGCGATGTAAACAAAGCAAAGTACTTTCACTTTTGAGATTTCCTAAGAGTGTGCACACCCACAAACAAAGCATGTACTAAGTGTAACATTGGTAAAATATTGAACTAAATTAAATCTTTCTTTTAGAAATTAATAAACACATACTTTAGAAATAATAACACATAAAAGAGCAGATTAGCTCTTTCATGTTAGACCTCAATAGTTATAAACACTGGACGCAGACCTACATACATATATAGGCGTTTTACTGCCGCCACACTGCACAAGCAACGCCTCTGTGCTATATAAAAGAGTATGAGAGTGGAACTATTTTAATAAACAAAAAAAACTATAAAAGTCGAACAGGAAATGCAGCTTTTATTGAATACAGTAAACGCAAAAACACTCAAAAGGACAAACATAAATGGCAATGTTAACAAAGAATAAAGGCATATGATGTGACAAACACAAAAAGGGTTGACAATAGGGCTACCGCATTAGAACGATCAGTGGCAAAACAGACCGCTGGGGGTTTAAACCAGGATCTAGGGTGCACCAAACCTCACACTTACCTACTGTAATCCCAATGAAACCATTTCTTTTCTACTTTGATTCATAATGTATACCATAAGGCCATTTTTGAAATGTAAATATTATGCTCTTTCACGACCTTGATTTTAAAATTTGAGGTAGGTAGTTAGACAGATTTTTATTTTTTCAAAAAACAAAACTTAAAAAAAGCATTGATATTTTAATTAATATATTGAACTGGCTTCTATATTGTATATGCGAATCAATAACACGTTTTCAAAAATACTGATCATTTTTTATTGTTTTAGAACCACAGAATAGACTACAGATTTAAAAGTTAGCAGCATGTAGGATTATCTGTAATATCTGGAAAAAAATTATTACAAATTCGCAGTTATAGGACAATAATTTCAGAACTTTTGTTATCGTACAACTAAAAAGGTAAATCTAAATCAGAAACGTTTTAACTTTAGGCTGTTAACCCAACTGATTTTATACCCTCCTAGATCACTGCAATTGAATTGGATTATGGAATATAGTCGCACCAACATCTATGGTAATATGAAAAACAAGAATAAAAATAAGCATTTAAATTCAATCTAACAATGTATGCAACATTCACAATTGTCATCTACATGAAACAAATTAACCCTTAGCCTGATAAGGGGACTACAATAGCATTTGCTTCCAGTGTAACGAAAGGACAGTCCATTATACATTCATAGCGGGCTAAGGGTTAAAGAAGTTAAATTGTGATGTCATTATTTGTGATGTCATTATTAACACTTATAATATGCACGACTATATTTATATTAAATCACAAGCGTTCACAGGGTATTGTCTTGCTCATACAGAACCGACGGTTTTCTGAGGTAATACTTTAACTGCGTCGTGCCTAATTAAAGTACTGCAGGGGGGTGCATTTGACAAATTTGCGACCTGACACCATCGGAATCAACCTGCGGCTTCTCGTACGAGAAGCAATTAAGCCAACCCTTGTCTACTACATCTTCAGATTCGGAACACATCAATGAACAGAGCATATCTGAATAAAATCTAACACCTGCTTCCCTTAAATTTGATAAAAACTATTAACAAATACTCGAATGGCTGTGGGTAGAATTATTATACTAGGTATAAACACCGTTACACTGAGTTTATTTTAAATCCTTTTATAAAATAATATCAAATGCTGAGAAAGTTCAACGCAGGTATATTTAGTGTAACTAAGTTGCGTTTTTATTCAGTATATAAACCTAAACACAATCAATCAAACACGTTTATTGAAGAAATAGAACATCATTTACGGTGAATTATCGTGTAATATATCACGGTTTGGAGTTCAATTGTAAACAATAATTTCACGAGCCGGTATTCTAATACCCCTAAAATGTGAAAATAACGCACACATCTGATGTCTTCGCATTGCGTTGCTTACTCTCCTAACGTTGCAAACGTTATTTTAAAGTGATATATTTCGCATTGTCTTGCTTATTCTCCTAACGTTGAAAAGTTACAGTGATATATCGTTGAATATAACGAGATATGATAACTAGGCTATATAGTGCTGGTGTATTAGAATAAAGAATATAACCTAGTGGGGTGATAACATTATTTACACTCTCCCGTTTTATTGGGAAGACAATATTGTAAGGATGACGTTTGGTGCACCCTAAAATCCTGGTTTAAAACCCAGCGGCATTTTATTGCCACTGACCGTTCCTATGCGGTAGCCCTATTATCAACCCTTTTCTGTTTTTGACGTCATATCATATAGTATTCATCTTTGTAATTACTTTTTGTTTCTGTGCTGGTTTTGGTTGATTGTGGTTCATGAATGCTACATTTCCATTTCGGTCTTTATCTACTTTTCACCGAATAATTGAGGTTATGCCTAAAGTCAACAACACTAGAATGGCATCTAAGGCAACTATGTCCTCCAAATCCAGTCAATGAAACAGAAATGAACGTTTAAGTGATGAGGATTCTGTGTTAGAATCGGAAACGCCTAATGATGGGGATACATCTACAGATGTCTTTCTGGGTACAGTGGCTACTGCGGACAAAACTGCGGACAAAACGGGGTCTGAAAAACATGAGCAAGGTAGGACAAACTACAATTGATAAAATGTTTAACAGAAAACTGATCTTTCTGAAAAGACAGATTTAGAGTCGCTCCTCACCTCATTTGAAAAAAAACTGAGTAACTAGCGTCGCAAGAATATATAGAGAATAAGTTCAAGAAAATGCTTACTGAAGAATTACTGTCAAAAAAAATGAACTCGTTGAAAAAGAGCTGAAAGATGAAATCAGAGTAGAGATTGATAAAGCGTACTCTAAAGTCGATGCGTTGAGTAAAACAGTTGTCTCCCTTGAATCTACAGTTACTGAATGCAGAACTCGGTATCAGACATTGAAGTTAATATGCAGAAGGTGAAGGGTGATAATGACAGTCTAAAGAAAGAAACAAAGAACTGGAAGGCATGATACAGGAAACAAAATACTTGGCGAAGGTACAAGACAACACTTTAAATGATCTGGAGCAGTACACAAGACGAAACAGCATCCGTATATATGGTATACCTGATGTCACCGCTAAGGAATTTCCCCAAGAAACCACAGACAATGTCATACACATGTTGAAAAACAAATTAAATGTTGATTGCAGTCAGCGCGACATAGATATCTCGCACAGATTAGGCCAGTTCAGGAACGATTGAAATCGACCAGTTATATGCAAATTGGTGTCGCGTGTGCAAAAAATCGAAGTGTTAAAAGTGAGGAGAAATCTTAAAAGCTCGGGAGTGGTCATTAAGGAGGATCTGACCATTAAGAACGCCAAACGTTTGGAACCTACCAGCTCAATCAGCAATGTAAAGTCAGCATGGACAATTGAAGGACGAATAATCGCACTTCTGGAAGACGGTAAAAAAGACAATGTCGACTACAAAACTGACCTTACCAAACCATTAGTAGCAAAATATTGAACATATAAACATTAAATGCATGGTCCCAGCATCCCAGAGTATTCTTATGACAATATGAACTATTAATAGGCACAAAAAACTTCAGATAGATAAGTGCTACTATGTTGGTTACTACTGGAAATAAATGAACTGGTTTGCAATCACAATCAATTTGTATAATCCTCTAGACCCATTTTCCATATTTTATCTCGATGTACATGGAAGATGAGCAAAGGCATGTTCATGCCTGTTAGGCGCCATATAACCCTTCATGTGTTGGTGCGCCTTAAAACCCAAATTCAATTCCATTCCATTGACACACCATTATGCAAGGTTTATTATAATGGTTATTTTTACTATCTCCTGTAGTAAACATTCGAGAATACAATCATCACTTTTATCATACTATGTTTACGTGTGTGCCTAATTAACCATAGCCTTTATAATACAGTCCAACATTATTTCGCTGTGAATTGTTTGTATCCCTGAATGAATACCAAACGTCTATGTAAACAAAACACATGTGTATTGGAAAAACCGAGTTACTCTATTTTTAGCGGCCTATTTTTAGCCACTGGATCGTAAATCGCTTATAACAGGTATAAATTTCGGCACATTTTCACATAAAGAAACTCTTTTTTAACTTTTTGTGGGATGGAAAACCTGATAAGGTTAAAAGATCTACTATCTGTCTTAATAACTCACAAGGTGGTCTTCGAATGTTGGATTTGGACATATTCTTTATTTCACTCAAACTTACTTGGATCAGAAGATTACTATCAAACAAAACAAAATCTCTGAATATTTTCAATGAATTGTATGCATGTTTTCTAAACTTCTCTTGCTTTGGTGCTGATTATATATCTAGACATATAAATAAAGTACATAATCCATTCTGGAAAGATATCTTTATCAGCTATAAACTGTTCGCATGTAGTTCAGATCCAAAATCTTGGAGCAAATTCCATTGTGTCCCTTTATGGTATAATCCACATATTAAGGTCGGACAAACTTCCATTTTTTTAAAACACTGGTATTCAGGAGGAGTAACTTTAATAAATGACATTATGAACCGTAACGGAAATTTATTGACACCAATTTTTAGAATATGAAGGAATAGTAGCATCTGTCAGAAGTTATCTAAATAAATTTAACTTCCCCTATTTCTCGAGCAATATTCCAACTCCTATAATACCGCTTCATATATGAATAATTCTTAAAGATAAAAAAGGATGCAGATCCATTTATGATGCAATGCTATCCAATAAAACTGCAACAGAGTTAGTAAGAAAATGGATAAATGATTTGCATATTACACAAAATATATACTGGTCTAAATTATTGTATCTACCTTTCAAATCGACAAAAGATGGTTGCAATTCAGAATAAATCATAGATTTTTTCTGAACAAACTATTTACTTAAAAAAATGAATATTTTTAATACAGACCTTTGCTCTTTTTGCAATGGATATAGAAACAATAAAACACCTATTCTATGAATGTAATGTAGTAAAAGACTTTTGGCGAGCACTTGCAAATTTCTTCCATAATAAATGTAAGGATATTAATACAGTATGGTCGGTAACTGACATCATCTTTGGAAATGATAAGTATGATATTGTTTTAAATAATCTCCTCCTTACTGCCAGAAAATTTATATTCATTAACAAATTAAAAAACACTAATCCTACTTTAACAGTTTTTAAAAGCTATATTTAAATACTGTTTAACGTTGAGAAATGTATAGCCTGCAAAAATATGAAACAAGACATTTTTAAAAAGCAATGGGGAAAATACATGATTTTATTGTAAAAATTAAAAAAAAAAAATCACAAAAAATAAAACCTGGTGGACCTGATTTCAAAAAATATCTTAGTTTGGACTTAGGCAGGTCATTTTAGCCTTAAATATAGCCTAAGGTAAAAGAAATTGGCACAGAAATTATTTTTACTGATCCTGGTTCGAAACAATATACAAAAAAATATATCCAAAGTCCTCATCTCAAATCACGTGCTAAATATGATTTTTTGGGGTAAAAAGTCAAAAAAGTGAAGAAAATCACTATTTTCTGGAATAAATTTATATCCATTCAGAATATTAGTAAAACATGTATTTATATTTGAAATGTTATTGTTAATATTACATAAAATTAAGTTTAAATGGAAAAAAAGTATAATTATATATCAAAACCTGTTTTTGGGTCCAAAAACATTTCTTTTTTTTTTAAAAATATTTCTTTTTTAATGGTTTTAGGATAAGATTAATAAAAAATAGCATAAATTCAAATAAATTGTCACTGACATTATTTTAACTGATTATGGTTCCCAAAGATATAGAAAACAATATGTCCAAATTCCTTCTCTGAAATCACATTCTAAATATAATAATTGTGAGGTAGAAAATTGTAAAAATGAAGAAAAATCGCTGATTTTAGGAATACACCAAGTATAAAATCAAAATCTTTTTTTTCTTGTAATCAATTTCCGTACTAAACTAAACTAAACTAAATAATACTTGTTCAAGTCGTTTCTGCATATATATATAATTATGTTAGGATTGTTGAGTCCAGCAACATTTCATATGTAATCAGTAGACTTCAAAATATAATCTTAGTTGTCATAGACATACAAGGTTAGGTATGTTGATTTATTAGTTTGTATTTTACATGTAGCCAATGGAACTCACTTTAATCACTGTCTATTTCGGGTCGTGCCGAATTCTCACAACTTACTCCTCTAGACCAACTACATGCTGTACTGCAATCTAATTCCATTTTCTTACAACTACAGCTGGTCGTTTTGCATCCTGTTTTGCACGAGCATCTTATCCCCTTCTTCAGAAGGAATTCCGGGGCAGGTGATTTGTCCATTTTAAGCGGCTTCATGGAGTTATCTTGTATTTCCCAGCCCCATTCAACCGGTATTAACCCATCTTCATTACCTTTCCAGTCCTGTATTTGATAAAATACCCGTAGACTATGATACTTTACAGCCCCTGATGAAAGGGGTAACATTTTTGGGTCTACAAAACTTGTGCTTTTGGCAACCTTTTTGGCGAATTTATGAACACGTAGTTTGTCCAGTCCTTTTCGCGAATTACTCTTATATAGACACAGTAATGCAGTCTCTCCAGATGCAATAATGTCCTCTTTAGATACTTCGTTGGGTGTTTTGTTGAACATATCTGCAGCCAGATGAAATTCCGAGTTGTTTTCATACGTTTTCAGAACAGTACCCTTCCCAATTCCATATATCCTTGATGTTGTGTCGCAGCCAAGAATTGCATGAAGGAACAGTATATTAGAGCATATTTCTTCACCCAATCTACGTTTTGTGTCTTGAATGTTCCATACTGTGCTTTTCCATATATGTACCTGTTCCTTCTGAAGTGTTAACGTATAGTAACACAGCCGTATCAACAGATATGTATCATCTCCAACTAATGACGTCTGCGTTGTTAAGGAGTAGGTCACAGCTGTCTTTACCATAAGAAGATCCGCATCGTCTGAAGAGTGTACAGTTTCAATACCCGCATTTTGCAACTTATCACTTGGAAGATTAATAAATCTTTGATTGTTTTTCTTGTTTGTGAGGAGCTTACTTTTCTTTCCTCTCATAATCATTGTCTCAGTGGATTTAACTTCCGTCCCAACGCAACCCCTGTTCGCCTCAGATATGTTGTGTCTTTAGTACTTGGAACATTGTCATATCCATCAAATACCACAGTCGCTTTTCCATACTTCTTTGTAACATGTTCCACATACACATCACATATTTGACCATAGCTGTTAGATTTTGGCCAAGGAATCCGTTGCAAAAGGCAACCGCCATCAAGTATATATTTCATTTCACCAGTGGGTCTTTCACTGTGGTTTTACTTTATCTCGTATAGCTTCTGTCAATGCTGGCTTATCAGCCTCTCTCAGCAAGTGCGGGGTTTCAAATATTGCTGGAGGGTAAGTGCATAACTCATAAGAGAATAGCGAATCCAGTTTGTCTTCTGGGAGTGATTCTTGCCGCAGAAACAACCCGTTGAAATAATAGTTGCGAGTCTACCTTGACAACGTCATCGCCTATTTTCATACCAGCCGTATCCGACATTGTTTTTACTTGATCTTTTCGCTTGAAAGCAAAATCCATAACAGTGCTTCCAGCCATATTGTCTAGAATCTTGATCCCAACAGCTTTCGCATCATCTACATTGACAGAACCAACAGAAACAACTCCACTTGATATACTTTTTAGCTCAGGATCCTTATTAAAGGGGTTTCTTTTACTGAGATATTCTATTAGAATGTTCGTGTCTTTCTTGTCTCTCTGTTGCCGTGCGTTTGAATATATTTATGCTGGTCACTGGTGATGAATTCTGTTCCTGATACTTGTTGCATAGCTTTGTTGATTTCTGAGCAAGCGGGGCGAGAAAGTTGCCACAGCGTCCTCTGTGTTTGTCATTCCCCTTCCTCGTGTTAGCCCACCAGTTGTTTTCAAACTTCTCATGAGCATTTGTTCTATGACTGAATCAGTCAAGAGTCCTGCCCAAAATCGATTGCTTTGTTTTAGTACATGATACCCCTCCATAAAGTACCTATACACATCAGGACTACTTGTTTCTAATGCTAGCATGTTTGCAAGGTATACGTGTGCCGACCGTATATAAGTTGTGGCCAGATGCTGTGAAATAGAGTAACATATCTAATACTGCCTGTAAATGGAGCTTCCAGTTGCCAGATCGTTCTGCCTTAAAAAATCATATCAACCATCTCCAAGTATTGAAGCCACAATCTAGATGTGCGACTTTGTTTTAAGTTACTACTGTGCGTATCTACTCTCTCTCTTTTATGCGCTCTACTACAGCAGATGAACATGCAGATTCAACATCTAACTCACCTGCAAGTACCTGATCAAACACAGTCAATGCACACTCGATATCATTGTTAATGCCTATTCATTCATGTCTATATGTTTCTTCAGCAAACAATTCTGCTGTCTCGATTAGGTGATTTTCCGTGTCCACAGATACGTTAACTTGCTCGTCAGAGGTACTTTCCTTCTTATTTGTTTCCAGTCCAACATTACATGTCTCATCATTTTCAGAACCACCTTTGAACTCGGCTCCGTCATTTGTTTCGTCACCTTCAATTTGTTCTTACGTATGTCAATATTAAAGACTTCGGCGGCCATTAACGGATACAGGGCCATATCTACAAGGTTGTGGCCTCTAACTGCTCGTGATATGGCTTTACCTGTTAGCATGTGCATAACAGCATTATCCGCATATATTGTTTCTAGCAGTTCTGTTAACCCCGAGTCTGTCAGTATATGACCAATACAGCCTAGGAAACTCATTTCCATGTGCAGTCCTCCAAATCTGAGCACAATGTGTCGCAGGTCGCTGTTACTAGGTTCTGATAGAACGATGTTCAGGACTTTCCACCATAGAGGTTGGTCAAATGTGAGGATTGGCGGTACCTCGTATTTCTTGACCTGGTCATTTATAAAATGCAATGTTGAGTAGACACAGGTTTCATCACTCGGGCTAATACGTGTTGCTTCACATTTATAACAACAATCTTAATTAAGTAGCACACCGATCTGTTACTACCTTTAAAATTATGTTTTATTTCAAAATCAAACATTTACATACTTGTCATCTATGTAACTGTATAACAAGCTCCATCAAGTGTGTATCAGTTCACTGAATTGGTGTTTACCTCAGTACCAAAACATGTGTTGTCAAAAAGAGCGGCAAACTTTTAAGGAAAGGTACTCTATCAAATCAAACACATTTTAATTAAGGGAGATTATCTGAAATATTTTACCTACAAATCTACTGTTATGACCAATCTAAAACATTTAGTGAGATCAAACAAGTAGATCTATTATAAAAAGTTGGATATCTTACTTAAATTAACATTAATACGCAAATATCATTATAAAATTATGTTCCAAAAAATCGTTGATTTTTTTTCCAATTTTTCTTAAACTTTCAACTTCAAAATAAGTACACTTTCAACTTGAGTTGTGAATTGTATTTTAGATATGTGATAGCGAACAAAATAAATAGTAAAATACAAAAACAAAAATATGATTTACACACAGATTTAATTTAAGTATTTTATCTCCAAAAATCGGTGATTTTATCACTTTTTTCACCATTTTATCCCGAAATTGAGAGTCTGTCTATTTATTTGGTCAAATTGATCATACATTCTGATTGTCTTGTCTATTACAAGCATTATTTACAATATAACTGTATTTTTTATTGTTTAATTATATTTTTTTTTAATTATTCCCAAAAAAGGTGATGTTTTCATTATTTTACACCCTTTTGCCCCAAAATAACATATTTAGCACGTGATTTGAGATGAGGACTTTCGATATATTTTTTTCCATAATTTGTGGAACCAGAATCAGTTAAAACCATTTCTGTGCCAATTTCTTTTACCTAAAAGTGTATTTTTACTGCTCTAATCCAACATCTGTTATTTGATGTATATTAAGATTCCCACTTTGTATATAAGTTCTCCATTAACTCCATTAGTGCACACTATTATTTCTCCCTTTTATAATATCACTTTATATGTTTTTCATTGAGTTTCTATGTTAAACATAAAAAGCTATTCCAACATGACATGCTTCTAAAATTTGTAACAGGTAACTGTTGTAAAGCTAAACATTAATGCTATTCATGTTATCTCCCCTGTACACAGGGCAATATAATATCTCGCTTTACCTCCCTTGCTAGACATGACTTTCTGATTCTTATATAAGTGAACTAGATGTAACATTGATGTGTAATAGAGAAGACATTTGATATTACTCATGGTGTACGTTTAACATGGATCATTGACAAGTTTCAAATGAATTCTCATTAAATAAATCTTTATAACATATTGTTGTAATTGCTCAACTACTCATAGATGATTGGAATTGAAACAAAAGCCCAGTATAAAATACTGAATATACAAGATCATGTCGGTCATGTAAGAGTCAGTAGTGCTTTTAAATCTTACATTGACTATTATAATAGTTATTAGGCAGGAACAGTTAAACAATGACATGTTAAGATATAAAGGGCTGTATGTCACAAATCCAATCATTAGTTTAGCTACATGCTACATGCTAGAAAAACATACTTTCATAAATTACATAGTCTCATAATATTTCCAGATTGTACATTTAGAAAAAAATAATAATAACACGACAATATATTCACTAGATGCACGTATATATGTAGAACTCAACAACAACATTGTTTATTTATTTATTTATTCATTTTATTTCCTCCATTACAGAGATTACATAATATAATATTATGACAACAATGCATATTAAAGTAGGTGATGTATGAAATATTTGGAAAAAAAAGTGAAAAACATAGAACATGAACAATATGTACATACATATATAAAAGATATCCAAAACATGTCTAATAAACATTCCTCTCTTGTTAGAACCTTTATTCACGAAACGAAATATAGAACGAAACGAAAGTAGACAAAGGTTCTGGAGGGGAATGTAATCATATATATTTAACTACAGTATCCTGGTCCATGAGAAGACTAATGTAATACGCAATTGACTAACTCTAAGAATTGCTTATATTGCAGGTTTGTCTGCTAGAATGTTAATTTGCAACTTATACAAACACATACTGAGTTACATTTTTTATAAAGTGATATGACTGAATTAGAAAAGCATAATAATTAGTTGAAGACAATGTGTCAAAAAAGGGTATGCTAGATCCAAGCATGACATTATACATCTCTTTGCCAGGAAGCGTAATGAAGAGGTTAAATTGTACAATATCTAAGATCAAATATAAATCGTCAAAATACTTTTGTCTCGACAACGAAAAGGCTTCGCATGTTGTGGTTAAATGTTCGAATATGTCATTTACTTTAAAGTGGCACAACAAACATTCACTTTCATTGGATTGGCTAACATGAACCCACAGTTTAATTATATACAACACCAAACGAATGTCTGAGCTGGATCGGGGAATATCCCATAATACAGCTGACTTAAGTATTGGATGAAGACGCCGGAATCTCTGGAAATCTTCATCTTCACTCAGTCTCAATTCCCACGATTGAACCTGGTGACTATTTACATTATTTAAAACAATTTTCTTCCATTTATATTTTGACGGAAAATGTCCACTATTGACATAATCCGTCAAAATGTGCTGTAAGTTATATTTACTTAGTATGGTAAATACATCGGGAATAAAACCGTATTGGTCCTTGAAACCCTTAAGAACAAAATGTTGTAACCTAATGTCAAATATCCTTCTAGACAGTAAGTTTAGCGGCGTAGAGCATAATTTTTGTAAAAAACACAATTTTCTTTTATCAATTTCCGACACCATTGGCATCCAACCTAGAGTACTCAAGGCCATGTCTGTTCTAGTGCGCATATGCAACTTCTGAGTACATTTTGCAGCTAATCTTATAAATTTTTCGGCTAATAAAATGTCACATCCTTGCATGTGTGACCATAATTCGCACCCGTAAAGAAATGAAGGAAATGATATCTTCTTTTTAAGATTTGCAAGAGTCTTAGGATTTATGAAATTAAAATCAGTCTCTATGTTAAGCAATGAAAATAGAGATGCTCTACCCTTTGAACATCTACTTTCATTACCTTTGGAACATTTTAAATTCGGGACAATATCTATACCTACATGTTTTGCTTTCATGGTTTGTTCAATACATTTTTCTCCAATCATAATGTTAACAGCAGCTTTAATGTTTTTATTTTTACTACATACTAGAAAATTGCACTTTGAATCGTTATAGGAAAATCTCCATTTATGCGCGTAGTCATTCGCGATATCTAGACAAGACTGCAGATTTAGTGCATTAGGACATACTAAGGTAATGTCGTCGGCCAGTGTTGGGGCAACACAATTTACGCTACCAATAAAACAACCAAGTCCGCTGCGCTCTAGATCATCGAGAAGAGTGTTGATGTATAAGAGATAGTACCAACTAGACATTACACCTCCTTGGCGTGTTCCCTGCAGTAAGGTGAATGGTTCGGATTTTATACCATTTACTAAAACGCAGCTTGTCATACCACTGTAACACTCTATTATTACGCGAAGGGCTTTTCCAGAGATGCCAAATTGTTTTATCTTGTAAAAGAGGCCATTATGCCAAACAGTGTCAAATGCCCCTGATGTATCTAACAGGACCATAAATGGACTACTTCCATTTTCGAACATATAGTAAACTGTTTCGCGAAGGTTAAATGATGTTCTTATCGACCCGAGATATTGTTGGTAGCCGTTTTGCTGACTATTTGGGAAGCTAGTTCTACCTTGTTTAGTCCATTTTTGAACTCTTAATGATTTTACTTTTTCGAAAACTTTGTAGATAACAGGTAAGAGTGTAACCGGTCTATAGCTTGCCGTGTTACTTCTACATTTGCCTTCTTTTAATATAGGTATGATAATGCCGATTTTTAGATCGGACGGTACGTGTTCTGTATAGAAAATCATATCATAGAGATGTGCTAGATAGCGAACTATTGATGTTCCTCCGTACCTTAGATGGTCATTTACTATTAGGTCATGACCTCCGGATTTATTTAATTTAATGGAGCGAATGACTTCATGTACTTCTGAAAATTCAACAGGTCCGCTGAGGATCTTGTCAGTAGCATGATCGTTTGATTTCAAAAAACTGTCGATATGGGTATCTATTTCGTTTTTAAAATCTTCGTCAAAATCTTCATTTAATTCAGGAATGAAAACACTTTCGTAGTGGTTTTTGAAGGCGCCTGCGATCTCGCCAGGTTCCCTGAGAACATTACCATCTACGTTTATGTCTCTTATGATACTGGAGCGTCTTTTCCTTTTCTTTTTTAGAATTTGCCAAAATGTTTTTGAATCAACCTCTGCACTTTCTTCCAGCTCATTATAAAATCTGCTATTACACTCTGAAATTGCATTTTCCTGGATATTTTTGAATTGTCGTTTAGATAATTTGTAGTTTGTGTAGGATGAATGAGTATGGTCCCTAGGCCTTCCTTCAGAGATCCACGCTCGTCTTAACTGTCTCTGGGTTGCGTGTGCTTGTTTGACCTCTGAGGTCCAGTAGGGCTTTGCGTGAACATTTGGTTTTAATTTAGGCAAGGTCTTATTTGCGGCCGTATGAATAGAATGAACAATGTGTCTGTACATTTCATCTACGTCATGATTCGAGCAAATATCTAAATTTAAAATATCACGTTTTGATAACTCTTTGTTTAGTTCAGCTGCATATTTATCTTTAGCTGTATCTGAACATTTTTTCCAGTTAACCTGCTTGTGTTTCTGAATGTTTCTAAATATATAAGCATCCATAGGGAAACAAAACTCAGTTATGATTGGAAGATGGTCCGATACAGTGCAGACATCATCATCAATTGCATTGCACACATTAATAACATGTTTTTGGTCGCTACTAAGTATAATGTAATCAAGCGTTTTCTTAGTTGGTCTGAACGTAAACGAACAACCTTCTATATTTGCGAAAAACAGCAAGTTGTTATGAAGAAACCGTTTTAATAAGCACCCTCTTTGATTATCTACTGTCGAGCTACATATATCAACATTGAAATCCCCCGTTAGTATGACATTTCCCTTTTCTGAATATATTTCCAATAGAGACTGCACTGTATCTAGACACTCTTTGTATTCATCAAAACTATAATTTACTGAGGGCATATATACAGAGAACATAAATGTAGATTCATTTGGAGAGTTAATTATCTCTACGCCAACAATTCTATCAGAAAATGTGTGCACTATGTCTCTTATGCAATATGCATAGTGTTTCTTATACATAATTGCACTGCCACCTTTACCACATCTCAGACCCTGACTGTTAGAGGCATCGCATGTAGATATAGATGTATAATCAGTATGAATAGAGTTTAAAAACTCTGTATTATTTTTCTTTAGTTTATGCTCAGTTATAAGAGCAATGTCTATATCGTATTTGTCTAGCAAGTCACTGAGACTAGCTGCAGACGACATGATGCCCCTAACATTCCAGGTCAGAGTTCTGCAATTAATTTTATTAACATGAGTGTTCATAACACAGGTGAATAGAAAAATGGCAACAAGTACTACGATACTAAAACAGCGTATGTTAATCATCGCCTTCATATTGATGTCCGTAATGTTCTTTATAGTCAAACTTTGATACCCATTCGTTAGTACCACACCACTTTCTACAGTACATTCGTTTCATCCAAAAACTCTTATCTTCAAGTAAATGACCATCAGACTTATAAACAGTTATTTTGGCTCCTAAACAACGTCTTTTACTTTCAAACATATTTATTCCTACCACCTCTACTCCTCTGTCAGTAATATACTCTTCCATCCCGGCACGATTTGAATCAAAACTGATTCCACCAACATAGTATCTGACTGTCTTTCTTCTTACAATACTGCCAAAGCACGGTGTTTCGGTGTGTTCTTGGTTTGATCTAGCAGTTCTATAGTGAGATTGATAAGTGGCTATCGGTTTCCTATAGTTTCCAGCTGTTTCATGTGTTTGGTTATTATTGGTATCGAAGGAGTTGTGTTTTGTTTGTCCATCTTCGTGTGTGATCCTCGTTTCTATCTCCTTTCCTATACTAATGCGTTCGTTAGTTAAAGCGCATCCATTAGCACCCGTCTGCTTATCTTGTTCCTTAGACTGTGTTTTAGGCGTTTCGGCTTTGTTTTTGTCTTTATCGTGTTTTTTGCTTTCTGCATTCGGTTTAAGTGCTTCCGAATAGAGCTTCTTCTGACTTTCGCCTTTATCGCATTCTTGAGTATTCACTTCTATTTCAACAGGTGGTTGGATTGGGGCAGCATACAATATATCCATTGATGTACTTATGGTACCCTCATGTCGCACAGCCATACTTTCAATCGTTTTGTCGTGGATTCGTTTATTGCTCGTCTGTCCCTTAATCGATTCCATTTTATCAAATATGTCAAGTCTGTCATTTAACTTTCGTATTGTGTCTATAAACATCTTGTTCTGATGTTCTACAACCCCTATACGTAGCCTGTAATCGTAAACTTCAGATGATAGTTTCAGCAACTCATTCTCAAACACCTCTAACCGTGTATTACAAACAGCTATTTTATTTGCGTCAGCTGCTCTTTCGCATTTTACGGCTCCCATTTCAATTTTAAGAGCTCTCACATCGGCCTGGAGTTCAGCAAGTGCTATTTGAGTTATAACACTGTGATTAGTATGATTTGGCATAACCTTTAAAGGCGTATTTGTGATACTGTCAATTATTGAGGCGTCTAGGTCGATTGTTTCTGATTTAATAGTTGGTTTCCTTCTCACAAACAGACCAATCACAATTTTTGGATCTTTATTGCCTATGAATTCGTGCAGAGAGTAACAGTCCCGAGCATACTTCACTGCACTGGTCGATGAATTGGTAGAATTCTTTCTAATCAATTCCCCAGTGGGACAAACAGATATATGTCTAGCGCGTTTTGCCAGAATCTCTCTATATGTCGCAAGAGTAATATCACCATGTTTGGTCATCTGTAAAAGTTTATCAATGAAGCAATCTTTAGGCATATTGAGTAGTATTTCATCAAGTTTCGTGAAGAAAGTTTGATTTGAAATTGGCTGGGAACTTCCTTCACTATTTTGATCCGGTGATTCTAGATTTGTTCGGCAATGCGACCACGAATGGTCGTTCCACGATTGCTGTAACTGCTGCGATTGACTATTTTCGTCATCGTCATATCCTTCATAATTATAGTCATATTCTTGTTTTACTGGCATTAATGTGTGATACTGCTTTAATTCAGTGTTTTCATCATAGCTATCGATATCGATGTCGGAGTCCATGATTGTGTTGACACATATGACACATATGGCCTTCCGTAGATTTTAAACTGAATAGCGCTCGGTGTACACGACGCTATTGTCAACGTTCACACTTTGACTACCGGGAACAAAGGGCAATAGGGTGGTTATCGATGACCAATATATGCATGATTATATTGTTAGTGAAATAAGTTTATGTCATAAATACACTTTCTAGACAAAAAGTTTTCAAAATGCATTTACCCTCTCTTAGATAGTTGATTTAAACATCCAAATATCCAAAATATAATTCATTCAATATAAGTTAACACTTGTTTTTGAAGATTTTATCGTCAACGATTTGTAAACAAACATCCACTTCCAGGGGAAGCTACTCGCGACCTTTTTCTGATTAATAATTAACTAAACATTGTTCGGTCGTTTATTTTGTTTTGTCTTATATACGTTTATTCCTAAATTTCGTATTCGTTTTTATTTTTATGCTTCAATAAGAGGTTAACATTTCATGAAACTAGGATTTTGCAAAAATATGGTGTGATTCTTTTTTTTTTTTTTTTTTTACAATTTTCTAAATTCATTGTAGATTTTAGATTATATTACAAAGTGATATTCGTGTTCTAACATAGCACTATATATCGCGGATAATGATTAACCCGGGGATAAGACTTAAAGAACGAATGGGTGATAACCTTAGAAGACATACAACACATAATCACAATTTGGATTAATTCCAAAAATAAGTAGTACTTCTAAAATGAAACTCAAATCAAACAAAACTGATCAATAAAACCGAGTCTGCTACTTTTATCTCTTGTTTGTGTTTGTTGCTTCCAAGGGATCCACTAGGACTTAGACTCTTTTAAACAGTTGGCATTAATCATACATGTTGTAAGTAGCATATATTTGATATGTGTCATAAAAGTAGTAAGCAATACAGCTTTAGTATGTGCAATACATATAGTAAGCGATAAAAATTGGGTGAGCATCATAAATTTTGTAAATAAACAAACTTTGCTATGTGTCATTTATGTAGTAAGTAGACATATTTTGTGTGTGCCATATGGGTTCATGACGAAGGTATCACGTTTGTGTTGTATGTGTCATGTATGTAGTATGCAATACAGCTTTAGTATGTGTCATTTTTATGCCCCCACCACCGAATGGTGAGGGGGCATATAGCATTAGTCATGTCCGTCCTCCTTCCGTTCGTCCCGATAAGTTTGTGTGTGTATCTCCTCCTACACATTTCAACCGATTGCTTCGAAACTTTACAGGATGCTTACCTATGATGTCAAGATGTGCATGTCGTTTCGGCGTCAAAATCAACTAAGTATTACCGGAGTTATGGCCATTTTTCGTCAAATTCTATGTCAACATATCGTGTATGTCTATCTCTGCCCACACTTTTCAACTTATTGCTTTGCAACTTTACAGGATGCTTACCTAGGATGTCAAGATGTGCATATTGTTTCGGCGTCAAAATCGACACAGTAATACTGGAGTTATGTCCCCTTTTTCGTCAAATGTAACGTCAAAATATATTGTGTGTCGTCTATTCATTCCCACAATTAAAAAACCGATTGCTTCGAAACTTTAAAGGATGCTAACCTATTATGTCAAGATGTGCATATCGTTTCGGCGTCAAAATCGACACAGTATAACCGGACTTATGGCCTTTATTTAGTCATTTTTTACGTTAAATTATCTTGTGTGTCTATCTCCTCTCACAGTTTGCCTCTGTTTCTTTTTAAACTTTACAGTATTCTTACTTATGGTATCAAAATGTGCATATCGATTCGGCATCAAAATCGACTTAGTATTGCCATAGCTACGGTCCTTTTTTCGTCAAATTGTGTATTTTACACTGATTTTTTTCAGTGAGAGCATCCGTGTCCCATGGACACATTTCTAGCTTATATGTGTTTGCCTAGATCTAATAAAATATATGGCTGACGTTTTCATTATCAATGTGAATATATTTGGGTCCCAATCCAAGGTTGGGCTTGGCGAGTACACTGAACATACCTTTTTATTTATAGAAATGGTGGGAAAAGTACAAAGAAGGAAGGAAAGAAAAGTTTATTGTTCGTCCCTTTTGTCAGTTTCACGTTGTCGAGAATAATTATTGCATATGTTTAACCTATTGACATATGCGTATTCGAATAACATCTATGCTCCATACATATAGAATTTAGCACAGTGTTGGTATGCGTCACAAATGTACATGTAGTAAGTAGTACAGTTTTGTTATGTGTCATACATGTAGTAAGTAGCACAGCTTTGTTATGTGTCATACATGTAGTAATTAATACATTTGTGTTATGTGTCATACATAGAGGATCTGACATGAGTTTTCATTTCATACAAGATTTTATTAAACGAGTTCAGGAATTTGATATTAAGCGAGCCTCTGGCAACGAGTGGCAGATCCTTTTTTTCACATGAATTTTGAAAATTCCAATTTCAAAATTAAACAATTTTAAAATTCAAAATTTCAAAATTCAAAATTCCAATTTCAAAATTTTGGAATTTTGAATTTTGAAATTGGAATTTTGAATTTTGAAATTTTGAATTTTGAAATTTTTGATTTTGAAATTTTGAAATTTTTGAATTTTGAATTTTGAAATTTCGGTCGCCTTGTATTACACATGGTTAATATAAGGAAATACGTAATGGGTATATTATACGGAATACAAGCAGTTTCATGTGATAAATCTATTAAGTAGTATAGTTTTGTTATGTGTCATATATGTAGTAAGTAGCACAGCTTTAGTATGTGTCATACATGTAGTAAGTAGTACAAATTTGTTATGTGTCATACATGTAGTAAATAGTATAGTTTTGGTACGTGTCATACACGTAGCAAGTAGTAAAGTTTCGGTACGTGTCATACATGTAGTAAGTTGTATAGTTTTGGTACGTGTCATAGATGTAGTAAGTACTATAGTTTTGGTATGTCTCATACATTCAGTCAGTAGCACAGCTTTGGTATGCGTCATCATACATGCAGTAAGTAGTATAGTTTTAATATGTGTCATACATTTGATAAGTCGCACAGCTTTGGTATGTGTCATACATGTAGTAATTAGTACATTTTCGGTATGTGTCATACATATAGTAAGTAGTACAACTTTGTTTTGTGTCATACATCTAGTAAGTAGTACAACTTTGGTATGTGTCATACTTGTAGTAAGTAGCAGAATTGTGGTATGTGTCATACATGTAGTAAGTAGCACAGCTTTGGTATGCGTCATACATGTAGTAAGTAGTATAATTTTGTCATGTGTCATACATTTGGTAAGTAGCACAGCTTTGGTATGTGTCATACATGTAGTAATTAGTACATTATTGGTATGTGTCATACATATAGTAAGTAGTACAACTTTGTTATGTGTCATACATGTAGTAAGTAGTACAACTTTGGTATGTGTCATACTTGTAGTAAGTAGCAGAATTTTGGTATATGGCATACATGTAGTAAGTAGTATAGTTTTGTTATTTGTCATACATGTGGTAAGTAGCAAAACTTTGGTATGTGTCATACATATAGTAAGTAGTACAACTTTGTTATGTGTCATACATGTAGTAAGTAGTTCAGCTTTGTTATGTGTCAACACGTATAAAGTGATACAGCTTTGGTATTGTCATATATGTAGAAAGTATTACAGCTTTGATATGTGTTATACATGTAGTAAGTAGTACAGCTTTGTTAGGTGTCAACACGTATAAAGTAATACAGCTTAAGTATTGTCATATATGTAGAAAATAGTACAGCCTTGGTATGTCTTATACATGTAGTAAGTAGTAAAGTTTTGCAATGCGTCATTTACGTAGTAAGTAGTACAATTGTGTTATGTGTCATACATGTCGTAATTAGTACAGTTTTGTTATGTGTCATAAATATCGTAAGTAGTACAGCTTTGTTATGTGTCATATATGTAGTAATTAGTACAGCTTTGTTATGTGTCAACACGTATAAAGTAATCCAGCTTTGGTATTGTCATAGATGTAGAAAGTAGTACAGCTTTGGTGTGTGTTATACATGTAGGAAGTAGTAAAGTTTTGCTATGCGTCATATATATAGTAAGTAGTAAAGCTTTGGTATATGTCATACATGTAGTAAGTAGATAGCAGAGCGGTGATATGTGTCATATATGTAGTAAGTAGTACAGCTTTGGTATATGTAATACATGTAGTAAGTAGCAGAGCGGTGGTATGTGTCATATATGTAGTAAGTAGTACAGCTTTGGTATATGTCATACATGTAGTAAGTATCAGAGCAGTGGTATGTGTCATACATGTAGTAAGTAGTACAGCTTTGGTATATGTCATACATGTAGTAAGTAGCAGAGTGGTGGTATGCGTCATACATGTAGTAAGTAGCAGAGCGGTGGTATGTGTCATATACGTAGTAAGTAGTACAGCTTTGGTATATGTCATACATGTAGTAACAGAGCGGTGGTATGCGTCATATATGTAGTAAGTAGTACGGCTTTGGTGTGTCATACATGTAGTAAGTAGCAGAGCGGTGGTATGTGTCATACATGTAGTAAGTAGCAGAGCGGTGGTATGTGTCATACATGTAGTAAGTGGTACAGCTTTGGTATATGTAATACATGTAGTTAGTAGCAGAGAGGTGGTATGTGTCATATATGTAGTAAGTAGTACAGCTTTGGTATATGTCATACATGTTGTAAGTAGCAGAGCAGTGGTATGTGTCATACATGTAGTAAGTAGTACAGCTTTGGTATATGTCATACATGTAGTAAGTAGCAGAGCGGTGGTATGCGTCATATATGTAGTAAGTAGCGCAGCTTTGGTATATGTCATACATGTAGTAGCAGAGCGGTGGTATGCGTCATATATGTAGTAAGTTGAACAGCTTTGGTATATGTCATACATGTAGTAAGTAGCAGAGAAGTGGTATGCGTCATATATGTAGTAAGTAGCGCAGCTTTGGTATATGTCATACATGTAGTAGCAGAGCGGTGGTATACATATGTAGTAAGTAGCGCAGCTTTGGTATATGTCATACATGTGGTAGCAGAGCGGTGGTATGCGTCATATATGTAGTAAGTAGTACGGCTTTGGTATATGTCATACATGTAGTAGCATAGTGGTGGCATGCGTCATATATGTAGTAAGTAGTACGTCTTTGGTATATGTCACACATGTAGTAGCAGAGCGGTGGTATGCGTCATACATGTAGTAAGTATTACGGCTTTGGTATATGTCATGTATGTAGTAAGTAGCAGAGAGGTGGTATGCGTCATATATGTAGTAAGTAGCGCAGCTTTGGTATATGTCATACATGTAGTAGCAGAGCGGTGGTATGCGTCATATATGTAGTAAGTAGTACGTCTTTGGTATGCGTCATACATGTAGTAGCAGAGCGGTGGTATGCGTCATATATGTAGTAAGTAGTACGGCTTTGGTATACGTCATACATGTAGTAAGTAGCAGAGCGGTGGTATGCGTCATACATGTAGTAGCAGAGCGGTGGTATGCGTCATATGTGTAGTAAGTAGTACGGCTTTGGTATGTGTCATACGTGTAGTAAGTAATACAAATTTTGTATTTGTCACATTCTCTGTTTAATTTACAACAAATATTTTTTTAATTATTTAAAACTTTGCAACGTTTTGATAAATTCGACCTTCCTGCTGATAATCTGATGAAATCGTTAAAAGTCAATAATGTTTTGTATATTTAGATCTATTTTTAGTATATGGGAAATTCCCCGTTGTTTAACTCATGTTGAAACGAAAGTGATCGACTAAGTTATAAAGTTTGTGTTTATAAGTAACAAACATATTAGTTGTTGAATGGATTTATATATGTATCAGGTTGGTATTGTTATAAATATAAATTTGAAATACATTTGCATTTAACTGGTTCGTTACTGTACTGTTCTTGGTGTACAATATTAAAAATAATTTAAAATTGAAAAAAGAAAAGTGTAAACACATTTAAAGTAGCTATCCCGCCAACAACAGTCAACTTTTACAAGATAGGTACACCATTTCTAAACCTATTGACGACAAGTTATATATATATATATATATTTAAAATCAAAATGTCTGAATCACCATGAAGATACATATAAAACGGCGAAAGCGCTTGTGACAATTAAAGTAGACAAAGTATATACCGATGGTTGAATTATTTTCTTTACTATTTATAAGAGTCATGGGTGGGCCTGTAGCGCTCACCTTATAATGAGACAATGTTGCAAAAACATGCTTACAGTTATATAGGTCACGAGAATGCTCATAATTATTTAAACCCATAAATATAATAGGAAAAGACGGCAGAAGCCAGGGGCGTAGCTGACCTAAAATGCATATATAGGCCACATAAACTAGGGGTGTCCGGGGGTATGCTTCCCCGATCTATTTTTTTTAAACTTAGCTATGCAGTGGTGCTTTTCTGACCGAACACTTATGTGGTATTTGAAGAAATATTTTTTTGACAAATTGATGAAATTACCTACAATGTAAAATAAAAAAAAATAAACAAGTGTTGACCCTATAGGCCCGGGCCTATATGGCCTAATAGTAGCTACGAAGATGGAAGCATGTTTGACCCGAGGTACTTCAATTACACAATGAATGTCTTTTCATTTCTTTTAGGAATACTAAAGGTGAAGCATTGTTGACAATGTCGTTTCCGAGTGTAACATTGTTTTACTTGCCATATATAGCATTACAAATAAACACATTTAATGACACATATAATTATGTGACAATATAACACAGAGAGAGGGTGTGTTTGAACATGTAATGGCATTTATATAATTTTAAACTAACGGGCGTATTGTTGTTGCGTTGACTCATTTCCCTGTTGGCTGATATTCGAACAATTACTACTTACGATCAAGGACAATATAATAAGTCCGTTAGTGAAGAAAGGTGTTACAAAGCCAAAACCAAACATTTTATAATATTCAAATCTGTGGTATATTCTATGTGATATCATCTTGATGCTTATTATAAAACTGCGATTAGTGTAACTAATGTATATATGCATATTTAGCCTGTATAACATGAAATGAAACAAAGGCATTTCGAATTAGTTCCCAATAAATAAATGAGGCCTCGAAAGTCGAGCTTCTTGTTTAAGTCTTCATATCTTGTACACTTTAAAACATGTATTAGGCTATTTAAACAGGTCTATACATTTGTTTTCAGTAAAAAAATGATTTTAAACGTGTTTTATTGGTGAAATATCCCTTAATATCGCTTAATGGCATTAAGGCGGGATCACCTAATGCATTTGTTCCGTGACACTAACACACCCTAGGCTTTATTCAGCAGATATTAATTTTCTGTATTTTTAAAATAAAATAGATTTATTACAACAGGCAGTACACGTGTTCTGTGGATCAACCTTTCTTTCTATAGATGCTGAACACTGTCTCCGAACCTTGTGAAGCATATAAATGAAAGGATACTCAAACAAAGTTCTTCTTTGATGAGAACTAATACAATTGTATCCACGAAGCCTGGACAGAGGGTTAAATTCATGTGTGCATTTTGTGTGAAAATCTGCCCCTACGTTTGAAAAACAAAAGAAAATCATATGTTAGTTTTGAATTTCGAAGAACAGGTGTTCTAACATTACTTTCAAAGGGTTTGTTTCTATTGTCAAAAGGAAGAAGTAATGTACTGTGACATTTAAGTCAGTTTAGGTAGAATATGTAACGGATTTGCCTGCCTACTTTTAACAGTGATACTAACCTGTTTTAACAGAAAGAGAATCGGATTAACACACATTGCCAATAGCCAAAGTGCTAAAATCATAACACTTCGTATTGACCTGAAATAGATCATCAACAATGCATACAATTATATAATTTCTGTATTGTATTTAAAGAAGTACGTTTGTTTACATTTATACACATTTGACCTACATTACGGTTTATTATGCATATTGTAATGAATGCGTTGATAGAACATGTACTAGGTTTAAGTGTTCGCACTTCACACTCTGGTTTTAACTAAGTTGTCTACAAGATTATAGTGTTATGTTGGATTATTTATATATTCAGATGCCGTTTATAAAGGAGTATATTAGTCATGTATGTATTGTTTGTGTACTTTACCTATCAAATAGTCATATGTTTTAATATCATTACAGGCATAATAGGAAGTATGTGTAAACCTGACCATGGCAATGCGAACACACGCGGTTATGTAATCTATGTCAACACTCCATATATTATCAATATCTTTTGTATTTTCAGATTTAAAAAATGGCAGAGGCAGGAGGATTTGAAGAGAAAGGTAACTTGATACAATTGCTTTACTTTGGATTGTTTTATGTGAAGGTGGTTGCGGTGTTTATTTTAAACTCATATCATAAAAACTATGTGAAAATAAATATACAATTATAGTCGAAGAAACAATCGTAAACTATCTGTATATTTGAAATATCTACACTTCACATATTCAATTATATTTCGCCTTTGATCGATACAATCATGGCATATACTATGATGTTATTAATTTTTAGTATTAAGTGATTTCATATTGGCCC
Organism: Cyrtodaria siliqua; assembly: GCA_037043455.1. NCBI lineage: Eukaryota > Metazoa > Mollusca > Bivalvia > Adapedonta > Hiatellidae > Cyrtodaria > Cyrtodaria siliqua. Next base: position 25,266 of record JAWPHD010012608.1, read on the forward strand.
AGTTAGTAGACCGAGGAGAAATAAATTACTTTGGTGTGGGTTACTTAATTTGAAGATGGTTGCTGTGTTATTTTAAAGAAATAATCCGGTGTGGGTTACTTAATTTGAAGATGGTTGCTGTGTTATTTTAAAGAAATAATCCGATATCATGAAACCTATGTAAAAATAATTAACTATAATCTATGAAAAAGCGTGAATTATTTGTATATTTAAATATCTACACTAAATATATTCAATTATGTTTCATCTTTTATCGATACATGTACCATCATGGCATATACTCTGATGTTATTAATTAAATTCTTTCATATTGGCCCAGTTATTGGTCCCATTACGTGATCCCGCCTTAATACCATTAAGCGATGGGAAAGCTTATATTAGCAGGATTTTATAACGGATATTTCGACAATAAAAGACGTTTAAAAACACTTTTACTGACAAAAATGCGATAACCTGTTTAAAATTACCTATTTAAATGTTTTAATTTTACAATATGCAAACTTTATCAGCCAAAATTAAGGTTTATCTGATACCCCAGCCAACCCCGTTTTCGCTTCTTTCTGAAGGGATTGGATGGGGTATGAAATTTAATACTCGGACCACGTAATGCGATGACCAATAACTCGGACAATATACATGATATAAAAGCACTTAATTAGTGACAATGTTTTAATGAACTTCAACTACAGTATCTAAAATATATTTTAATAAAATCATTTTGGCATGTTTAAATTTATTTATAGTATCGTTAATTTTATTTATATTGTGATTATTGAGCATGAATGACGTCACTTAAATCGCTTATTGGCGAGTTCCCACATATTGGCCTTGTTTGTTCATATTGGCCGAGTTCCGGTTCGTGTTAGAGATTTCTATATATGTCCGATGCTCGATGTTCTACATTCATGTGAAAAATTCATGTTTGTTATGCGGCAATACACCTCGCACACGCCCCATGGTAAATCCCAATCTAAGACAACAATACGTTATTTCCTACTATCTGACACGTGGGTGATATTGCAGGGTGATAGTAAATCTCAGGGGGATAGTAAAGAATTTATCGCATGAGCAGCTTTGAAGCGGGTTGACGTGCGTACTGTTTCGGCGACATCGGCTTAGTATGGCGAAATGGCTATTTTTAGCTTATTATAACTTCTTAAGCCCTTTTAATTACCGATTCAATAAGCTACCACTCGTTTTCTTAGCTAAGTTGTATACATTCCAATGATATAACTTTTATAGCAATCTTTAGAAAAAAATATGTTTTTGAAAAAAAAAATCAGGCAAATTGAGATCTACCATATTTTGTCCCAAGGGGGTTTGGGTATAATAAAATAAATATCACATTCATGAGAGGGTGGTAGTAGTGGTAGATCACCCTTAGGATGTTGATTATCATCTCGGCTTCGACTCGGGAGATAATCATATCCTCAGGATGAGCATTCTTACAGTATCCCTTATATAGGTTTCGTAGGTTTTACCAAGCATACGCTATTCTTGCGAAGATCCGATTGACTCGCCTCGGCCATTTCGTTGAAACTGCGTCGATAGCAACACTGTAGTAACCACGAGCGCGTGAAGGAGATACGGGGTCAGGATATGGATTTTAAACAAAACAAAGAACAAAATCCATATCCTGTCCTCGGGGCAAAATATAGGAAAGGATGATCGAATGGGCAGAAATGTCCGTATCTTTAGAAAGTATGTGATAATAACATATTTGAGCTCCTAATACACATGGATTGCATGACATTCATTTTTGGGGGTTAAATAAAACATCAAGTATACCATTGCTCATATAATAATTTCAGTGTATGTCTTCTTTCATAGTAAAATAATTCTATTTTGATAATCTGTGTCGTGCCATGTGCTTTCCTGTAAAGACTCTGACCAGAATACCTTTCCTTAATATATAAATACGTGTCTATTTATTTTAGGAGATCTGCGAATCCTTCTAATTGGTAGAACGGGCCACGGAAAAAGCTCATCCGGTAACACAATTTTGGGCAAGGATGTTTTTAAAGTGGAAAAAAGTCCAACGTCGGTAACCAAAACATGCGAATTTGAGGTTATTATTTAAGTGATAAATTACAGTGTTTACGCTAAGAAATAACTTTGTATTAACAATGTAATGCACACAATGTACATGATGTAATAAACAAAATAATTTATTACAGGTGATAAAATATTGTGGCAATCGTAACATATACTGTTTTTTGACGTTAAGTTCAAGTTGTATACTTAAACATAACTAACAATATGCCCAACTAGGACTGAATCGCTCTTTGATAGTTGTGGTACCACGTGAGTGAACAACTCCCATAGATGTCTGTATATTCTGTTTCCCATTACTACTCACGTCATACACAGTATTTTTTTGTTGTATATTAGTTTTTCTTATTCACAGAAATGCAGGCGGTTTGGACGAATGGTCCATGTTGTTGACAGCCCGGGTTTCTTCGACACCAATCTATCACAACAAGAAATTCAAAAAGAATTGTTAAAAGCGTTAGCTTTCACCACGCCCGGATTTCATGCTATCGTATTTGTCCTAAAACCTGATAGATTTACGGAGGAATTGCAGAAAACAAAGGACTTGTTCTTTGATTGGTTTGGAGAGGGAGTAGAGAAACATGCCTTGATGGTCCTTACCGACACTCAAAATAAAAACGAGGTTGACGAGTTCTTTGGAAACGCGTCAAACGACCTGATACAACTGCGAAATATGTGCGGAGATGTCGTTGTTCCTTTCGATAACATACATACCGAAAGACAATCAGAACAAGTACAGCATTTGTTTCAGTGTATCGATAATATTGTATCAAAACGGGGGTCACACTTTGACAATTTTATGTACAAACTTGCAATGCGTTACATCGAGGAAAAGTACCCAAAAGAGTTGTCAGAGGAGTCGTTAATTATATTAGAGAAAGCTCGTGTGAATATACCTGATTTGAGAACTAGATTTAGGTTCATAGATAGGCCTAATGCCGATAACCCGCGGTTGTCAGGTAACCTGACAATTATCGACGAGTCTCAGAGTGGAATATATCGAGATAGCCGTCGAAACGACAGCACGAGTAGCACAGATGAAGTTTATACTAGTAACTCCAATGCGGCTCCTAGTTTGACCCAACAACATCAGATCGATAATGGATCGGACACACTACACGATTTATCTGCAGCTGGTGAAAATCATTCGGAAGATAGTATAGCGGACATATCATCTGCAATAGACAGCAGTGATCAACGCCAGGCAGACGGAATGAGTTTTCCAAATCAAAAACAAACGTTTCGTCCAACATCAAGAAAATATCGAGAATTTGGTGAAGATTTTGAGGTAAAACCTCAAAACACTGGGATAAGCGCTCGACACTGCAAAGATGTACAACCTGACAACGCGTCTATCAATAGCCGTGTCGATGAACACCATATCAAAATGCCAAGAACAGCAAGCGATCGTAAACCTATATCAAGATCGGACAAACTAGACCCCGTAGGACAATTTATGGATGACATGGAAAACCCAACAAAATTTGCCAGATTCAAGAATTTCTGGCACAAAGCCATACAATCGTTACTCGACAAGCTTGGATGTACTATTATCTAGAGCTAAATACAACACAAATGAAAACGGCAGTTTGAAGACTATTTCAGCTTTGAAAGTAAACACACTTAAGACAGCATATGAAGATATATTTCCATAGGATATGTAAATATATAGATAAAATCACAGATAATCGAAACAATTAACGAAGGATTATTTTAACTAGCTGTGTGGAACTATTCTGAAGATTATGAAACTGTCAGGAGAGGTAGACGACTATGATTATCAGCAGATGCATTGCTTCTATTGTGAATTTGCTTATTTTTGTACCAATACTAACTTCATCATAATGTTGTCTCTGTCTGCCATTGTTATATATATAAATATGTTTTCTTTTGGTGATTTAAGCACTGTTTGTTTGGTTGATTATTTTATCACATTTATCTTTTTAAAAACTTATCTTCCAGGAATCCTCCGTGATCCAGAGCTCTAGAAAGGGTCTTGTAATATATACACTATTCTGTACAGTATATATACCGAGAATATTTAGAAATATTTTAGAAGCAGTATTGTAGGTTATTTCTGCAACGTGACAAAATAAAAATAAATTGGTTATAAACATGTTTTTAAAAGTTGATATAAATTGCCTTACATATCTTCGAGCAGGACAGTTATCTATTGAAAAAAAGCTTGTCAGATACGCTAGAATACCAAGAGAGCTGACTGTAATCAACGACCAGGCCTGTACTGAAAATGAGTTATATTGCATCATATGACACAATGAGACATGTTTTGAAAATAAGATGTTTCATGCATTAATGTTCAGAGTTTAAATTGACGTGTTTCACTTCTCAGTGACTCACTAAATACAGAACAATCGATCATTGATTTATTCTGAGTTGTTTTGTTTATGTTTTTGCAACAATGGTATACGTCATTTCAATCACTGACTTATTTGATAGCGTAATGGTTTTTTTAATGTTATGTTAATGGCATTGAGCATTGTGATGTAATAGGGAAGTTGGACTACTACACTGATCACAATTTCGTATTACTCACATGTGTATGTTAACCAATTTTCTTAGTTTAAATATGTATGTATTTTAGAATAAATGTGTGATAATTATTTTCTTTTGACCAATAGTTTGTAAAATAGTTATTTTTTGTTTAAATCGGAACATCTTCAGAGAGTTACCTTTCTTTTATGCGAAAACATGAAATAATCCTGATAAAACAAATAGCATGTATCAAAGTCCGTTTCAGATATAAATGTGTAGGAAATAATGTTAAAAAAAAAAGTTAGACACTTTTATTGCAGCTGTTACTAAAATCAAACACGGATAATCCTGATTTACCTTCCTTGTAATTGAATATCGTTTCATTCGTCGAGAAGAAGTTGTCCTAGCCCGGTGCAAAATAGGGCATACACGTTATACTCATTCATATTTACTACAAGCTGAGCAATTACCAGAATGTATACCCTGCTTTGCACCGTTAACGGTCAAACATATATTATTGGAATGTGTAGACTTTGATCCTATGCGTCAAAGGTACTACAATGTTAATACTATGAAAGAGTTATTTGATACTATAAGTTTTAGTCTTGTTTAAGATTTCCTAAAAGAGATCAGACTATATAAATCATTATAATGTGTTCTTATATATATTTACTTGTTTATATACCCGTTGGATTTACATACATAGTTTATATTACATCTTATCATTCCTTATGTTTTAATAGTTTCATCTTTATATATTTCAATTAATACTTTATTTCTTCATTTTTCATCAATTTTTGCGCACAATATGACCTATTTATGTGTCGACGTGCCGTAAAACACCATTCATTCATTCATTCATTTGAAATTCAAGTAACTATAAGTCAACGGTAACATTAAAGAATTCGAAAATTTATTTTGTAAACGCATGTATGGTGGTAATGCTAGTAAAACATGATATCAACGTAATTTTAGTTGACATATTTTAAAATTAGAAACATCGAAAGCTGCACTAATTCAAAGTACTTAGCAACATTTTAAGCACCCAGGTGTACAAGTGTTACACTAATTTATTTCTCGGAAAACTCATCGGCTTGACATGTGTTCATGCAATCGGTGCAGATGATTTAATCTGTAGTTCAACCGTATTGCAATGCCCGTGCCACAATTTATCCCTGTATTTAAACATTACATGTGAATTACTATCTTTTAAAGCATTCTTTAACGTATTTATTGTGGATTTCCTACAGCTACATGTTTCGCCTGGCTGTGTACATAGCCGTCCTAAAGCGAGTACATGTGCCGATCTAAGAATGTTACGCGAATGATTTTAATAATATCATCAACTTACCTTTGTTAATATAATCCGTAGAATACTAGTTAATCCAATGATTTAATCCACCATTGTGTATTTATTGTAACATCACTGTTTTAAAATGCCAATTCGTGACAGCGCAAATATGATTTGCGCCATCAAATCTATATGATTTGCGCCATGACGGTTGTCTCGAGACATGACGACGTCACACGTCTGTGACGTATACATAGCTCTACGTGGTCATTTTAAATCAGACGAAGTCTCACATTCTGACCTTACAGTTGGTTAGTTCGATTAGTCTTTTACCAAATTAGGTAAAACACCCGAAATGAATAGTTATGAGGTAAATCCCAATTTTTAAACATTTGATTTACCGGATCTGACAATAGACCAGAATAACTTAAGAAAGGTTCTTTTAAATTACATTACCCTTCTAGGTTACCCGATCTGGTCTTACCGGATTTCAAGTTTAACCCGATCTGGTCAAATTACCCGATTGGGTCTATTTTTGATAACATTAAAATTATATAATTTTCCGGATTGGCATTTTAGACAGGTGACACATGATTAGATCTAGATACAGTTAATTACCTAGATCTATATATTTCTTTATATATATATAACTTAAACAACAACTGTCAGTTTTTATATATATATTTAATTACACATAAAGTATTCGTTTGGCATTTCACAGTAATAAAAAAGTAACTGATTATTATGTGTCCAATTCCTGACAAATCTAATTAAAGTTTATCGGCATGACAAAAGTAAACCCAGAATGAACACAGACATCAGATACATGTAACTGCTCCCTGATAGGACACAGGGCCGGCGTTACAGTATGTTAGTAGACCGTACATTTTTAAAAGCAATACTGTATTATAGGTTATTGCATTTGTATGGCTAAATATTACTTGGAACGAGTTGTTTTGGCAAACGACGAGCTTGCGAGTCGTCCTGCGCCAAAACAACGAGTTCCAAGTAATATTTAGCCATACAAATTCAATAACCTTTTTATTGTATACTTTCATATTGTTTTTGATCAATGTTAATTGTATGACTATTACTTTTCATTGTATTTGTGTTATTTTTTATAGCTTTTGATGGAATTCCTATCTTGCCATTCAGTTTCATTTTGTGTGGATGATTATTTTGCGCGAAAACGACGTCGACGTCGGATGACGTCATTAAAAACATTAAGCGATTTTCTGAAGTTTGTTTACCATTCGATAACGTTAAAAACAGTGGGTGACTGACCATTTGAATTATTTTATCAATTTTTGCCATAAAAGGTTGAAAAAAAACTCGTATTTTTTGTTGACACTATAGGAAGGATTCCGTTATTTTTATTTAAAAGTAATTCCTTATTTCTATTTCGCGGCTCTTAGCAAGCACGAGCAAAAGTTCCCGTGCAATATCAATGCGTGCAATATCGTAGAATATTGCACACTTAGCTCAATGCAAACTAAACGGGACAATATGAAAGTATACAATAAATCCTTGTTTAACACTATCAAAAACTCAAATATATCCGATGATTTTAAATAATTATAAAAGATTAAGTTTTATATATGTATATACTTAGATAGCCCTTCAATGTTCCATGTAGTTAATGTTAAAGAAAATACTCCAGTATTCGAACTGTAACAACTTTTTCTATCTACCTGTATTTATCTTAAAGTTTACAATATCGTTTTGTATCTCATCATACCTAAACACGTCTCTATTAGTTAAGCGTGTCGTATCTTAGGTTAGCGATATTATAACATCTAACGCATTTCTAAAAAATCTGCTGAGGTCATTTCTCACTTTCATGACTCTATTTAGAGATCCTCAGTGGCGTACGTAAATGTAGTTCATCGAAATGTAATCTGTTTTGCATTTCACCATTATTACTTCATTACATCTTAATTCCATTACGCGAATGGAAAGCTTATAATAGCAGGATTTCATAACGGATATTTCCACAATAAAACTCGCTTAAAACATGTTTAATTGAGAAAACAAATGCGATAACCTGTTGAAAATTACTTATTAAATGTTTTAATTTTACAATATGCAAACCTTTTAAGCTCAAATTAAGGTTTTATTTCTTATCCCAGCCAACACCGTTTTCGCTTCTTGGAGAAGGGGTTTGATGGGGTATGAAAGTTAATACTGGGGTTTGATGGGGTATGAAAGTTAATACTCGGACCGCGTAATGTTAAATGTTAACATATATATCCTTTATGTTTTAATACTCATTGCTGATTCGTTATAGAGATAGTAATTCATTTTTGAACAATAACTCTTGCGAAGTCCACCAAAAAGTACGTTGGAGAATTCCTTTGTGTTTTATTTTTCTTCAAACGGAAACGAGGCTGTGTGTATATATCATGAACGTGGCACGGCATAACAAACACATGGCTCACTGTAAAATTTACACGGCATAACATACACACATATTTCTACCTGTGGTTGAGATGGACTGTTTGCATACTTTCTTTGTATGTGACCTCAACATTTCAATTGCCATTGTTGAAGGAATAGCATGGCCTCTTGGGAGGCCTGTTTTTGCCAAGAAAGTCCAACGGTTGCAATTTTGGCTTTCGACATAAACCCATAGCGAGTGCCTGATTGTAGGTCTCAAAATGGACCAGACTAAAATTAAGGGAGTCACCGAAATTCTCCCGCATAAGCCTAAACCGCTCATCATAATACACATAGCATATACATAACATACACACATATTTCTACCTGTTAGTGAAGATACAAAACATTGTTTAACAATAAGAATATATGATATTCTAACATTATCTAAGCAAGTTGTCATAAAAGCATTTATTTAACAATACATTTATATTTGAAGCTGCATAGTTTCTTTCTTCGATTGATATTGGGAGATAGGCTTAAATGTATTTATGGCTGGGACTTGAAAATACATAAAAAAACATGTGGCCTACGACCCTTGGTATCAATAATTAATCCCGCTCACTAGGTATCTGGCTTAATATAAACCCGCTAGACATCTTCTTCTTTTTTTATATCTAAAACGCCTTTTGACGTCTCCGGCTAATATTACAGAAAGTTCACTTCCTGCCACATTATTCTCGAACGATGATAAAGTTTACCTGCGACATGCTCGTTCATTATTTTAGCGAAAACACGTTTTCGAACAAATAAAATTAAATGAAAACATATATAATTGACTTGCAGAAACAACTATTTTACCTCACCAGTGACTTTACATTACAGTCCATGAATATGGTTACTATTGAAAACAAAGTCTGAACTCTTCCTTTTATAAAATATATATATATATATTATTGTGCGACGATGCTTTTAAACAAATCTTAATTAGAAAATAGAATTCCTAATTGACGTCTGAGCGTCTTGGTGAGAATAAGTATATGTCTTTTGAAAGTAACCACGCGACACCTTCATGTACGCTATTAAAAGGTTTCAGATCACCAGCGACGTGCATATTAACCCTTAATCCGCTACATATGAACTGTTCTTTCTTTGAATTAAGACCATTCTATATGTGTGAAAAGGTGTGTTTTAGGGAAATGACTGAGCAGCAGACAGACATTGTAAACCCTGATCAGCCTGCGAGTTTCTCGCTACGATAGTCGTGCTTAGCTTGTTAAGGGTTATCGGCCATTTCATTATTTTACTGAAATGTGTGTAAATGTAAGATAATGAGCGGTCATTGCAAGTCAGTAAATAGTGCTATTCAGCTATCTTCAAATCTAAATAACGTCTCTGACAAAGTTTTTGACTCAGACGATAACATAGAAAAAACAATATGGTAGAAAGTCAGTATATAACCTGATACATTCATATCTACACAATAATTAAGTTTTAAACACTTACCCTAGCCTAGTTTGCAATTATTATTTTAAAAAGTTTTAAACATTACGTTAAAATTCTGGGAATGTCCAATCCATCAGCTCATAATTATAAAGGCCAAAATATTAACGAAAACTGAATAAGACCTACTTTTAATAAATACTGAAGAGGGATGTCTTGCTAAAACGGAAACACTGACAGGAGAAGAAAGTAATAACACGTTCGTTTGCTCTGAGTCTATGTTGATGAGAACGGCAATGTTAGATCTAACCTATATCAACCAATATACTGTGGCCGGTGCACTGATTTTCGTCCGTGGGTTCTTAAACAAGACACATTTCCTTAGCCTCGTCCGTCGGATGGGGACGTAACCTGGCGGCCCTTTGTTTCGGAGTATATCCTCCGAACAAATTAAAGAACCATAGGAATCGTATCGAACGTAGGATTAGAGTATGTTCCCGGATTCCTATTCGCTGGTTGGGGGGGACGTAAACCAGGCGGTTCATTGGATCGTTGTTAAATAACAATAGGAACTATTCGTTAGTAAGAGTTGGACAGGTTCGTAGTTCGTAGTATTCCCCTCTCTCTGGGTAGCTCCTAACAACCTAACCAAATGCGTTGATGAACGGTTAAATAACATGTAATCGATATATTCTGGTCACAACAATTTCTGATTGGTGTCCTCAGCCTGCGAACTATTAAAATAGCTATCCCGCCAAAAACAGCCACATTTTACAACATATGTACACGGTTTCTTAACCTTCTGACGATGAGGAATATATATATTGAGAATCTAAACTCTATAGACACAGTATAAACAGATTTAACCAGCCAGGCCAGATCCCAAAACTGGAGCGTCAAATTAAGAGTTACCGACACATAATTTATTTTACGCATATTCAATCACGGGTATTTTAAGACATCGTGAAAAGAACTATACTTTTAATCGGCACATATATTATGTAATGTAATGACAAGACCTGAACGCCTGGCCTTGATTTCACCAACAATTCTTCAAACTATCTTTAGGCTTGAGTTCAAATTTCGTTCAAAAATATTCCATACCTTCAAAAAATAAACAATCGTATGAAGTTGCTATTTATTAGTATTGATCATATTTATACATAGCAGCTTGTTATGAACGTTTGTATTTTAAACTTACAGAAATATATGTGATTGAAATCTGCATACCTTGGCTTAAGTCTAAGAACATTCTCAAGAATGGTTGGTGAATTCAAGGCCAGGATAACGTTTAGATAAACAGTTTTGTAGTGTAATTTTGCCGTTATTTGGCTGGTTAGTTTCTTTAATTTTTAAACACAATGGTTGCATTGTCCTCATTAATCGATTCAACCGCGTTTGAGATGATATATATAGAATTTATCCGAATAAGTAAAATGCATTTCAGTGTTTGCGTTCATGTTTGGCAAGTTTTTTAAAACTTCATTTGCCTTACATTCTGCGATCATTCTGCGGAACTTTTATGTTCATTCTGCATTAGTTCTTCAATCATTCTGCGTTTAGTTTGAGTTCTTGAACGTATTTGGGCTTTAATGCATGGCCGAAGCACTTAATAATTAATTCAGCTCTGAAGGTGAATGAATGATTAAATAAACGAACAAACAACGAACGTACGTATAAACGAACGAATGAATGAACGAATGAATGAATGAAGTTTCCTGAAAGACGAAAAATATACATAGGTCCTAAGGACAAGCTGTTTACGAAACTGTAATAACTCTTATCAATAGGTACTGGTTTGACCTTTTGTTGGTCTATCTGCCACACTTCAAATATAAGCTAAATGTTATCGCAATATCTTATCTTTGTAGATCATAAACGGCGTGTATGTTAAGTTTGTTGAAATGTTGATCTTAGGTAAGTTTATAATTTGTTTTCAATTATTATAAAGCAATTTTGCCTGGCATTTGTAGATACATGTACATGATATGGAAATGTTGAATACTTTTAAACTGAACTGTTATCATGCATTAATCAATTCGTACTCTCGGATATCTCATTATTATTGTCAGTAGTCCGGTCAAGACTTATATTAAAGTAGCTATCCCGCCAACAACAGCGACATTTTACAACATATGTACACCGTCTCTAAAGCTACTGACGACGAGGTATATGTGGTGTCAGACCGGTGAAAATCAGCCCATTGCACACATGGCAAAATAGGCTACTTTTGAGATCAGACACAAGTTTCACAACATTCGTTCGCTTAAATACACTTTAATTCTGTGAATTAAACACATTTGTCTCGCAAATGGTTCCATATCTGGAATAAAACACCGATTCAGTTTTTCAACATTTCGCGTCATTCATTCACACTATATAAAATACTTACTATTCATGACAACATCAGGTTAGATTTAACAATGAAATAAAAACAAATCTATGGGAAAACACATGCAAACTAGAAACTTTAGACTTTTTCATGGAACTATTTTAGCATCCTACGACCCGGAAGTACTTGCTGACTAGTCTGACACCTAAATATAGCTCACATATCTTGAGAATCCAAACTATTTAGACACACTATAAACGGCTTTAACCAGCCAGGCCAAACCCCAGAACTGGAGCTTCCAATTAAGAGTTACCAACTCATAATTCTTTTTACGCATATTTGATCATGGTTATTTAAAAGACCCTTGAATAAACATATACCTTTAATTGGTACATATACATTAAATCATATTACATGAACACCTGGCCAGGCTTTTGATAAACGGGTTTGTAGTGCAATTTTGCCGTTTTTTGGAGGGCTATTTGGAGGGCTAGGTACTTTTAAGGGAAGCTGCACCACATCAGCCATAATTTTCCGCAGTAAGTTATTTCACCGACAGATCGTGGACCAATGACCTAAATCCTAAAATAGGAAGTAACGTGTCTTGTTTGTCTTAAATCTTGTCTCGCCCTGCCATTAACGATTTCTTTGTGTTTATTAAAATTGCCTATTAATACTGCCTAGTTTGTAAGAGAACATAGCCTGGCAAGGATTTACGTTTAATTGGAATGGCTATAATAAGATCAAGGGATGGTACATCCTAGAACCTGGCTTAAAGCCCCAGCGGTATCACTGTTGTTAAGTCTTTATGTTTGTGGTGCCATATTGTTTGCTTATATTTTTTCCCTCGCAATTGTTGACATTTTTTTTTTTTTTGAATGCGTTTTTTTGTTAGATTTCGAATTCGTTCTATGAATCTTTTACATTACCAGTTCGACCGTTGTATTTACTTTTATCATGTTTATGGGAAATGAAAATGTTGAATTACTTTCTTTAGTCAAATGATATATTGAAACGGTCAATCGGACGGCGAACCACTTCACATACATGTGTTTAGAAACATGTTTAAAAGTTTTAAACGCAAAACCATTTTTATCATTGATACTTATTGTTTGTTAATATCTTAACAAAAAAACACGCATGTTTATATGAACTCGGGCAGTTCAAATTGATATGAAATTAAAGATCAAAATTAAAACTCGAGAAATATATTTAAATGGCTCCTATGATAATATATCAATATTTATTTGAAGTTTTTAGGGATAAAGTATTTAAACACAATTATTTATAATACTGTTCCTAATAAAGTTCCTTTCCTAATTTGGTTTTGTACTTTCAGCTAAATCAGGAATACTTGTGTTCGTCTTTGTACTGCAAACAGCTCGTAAGTATAGTCACTGAAGTTATATATATATCTAGTTACTGTAGTTGTGATATGTATATCTACATGAAAGCCTATGAAAAAACATATCTATATAGTTATTGTAGAAGAAAAGGTTGTGATATGTATATCTATATGACAGTCTATGATGCACATTACTATCCAGTCACTATAGTTGTAATATATCTATATGACAGTTTATGATGAACATATCTAATGAATGAATGAATGAATGAATGGTGTTTTACGGCACATCGACTTATAAATAGGTCATATTGTGCGCAAAAACTGACGAAAGATGAAGAAATGAAGGATTAATTAAAAATGAATGTAAATATATCAAGATAAAACTATTAAAAAATAAGGGATGATATGGTAGTAATATAAACTATATATGTAAATCAACGAATGCCCGTCAACGGGTATATAAACAAGTAAATACATATAAAAACACATTATAATGATTTATATAGTCTGATCTCTTTTGAAATCTAAAAAAAGACTAAAATCTACAGTATCAAATAACTCTTTCATAGTATTAACATTGTAGTACCTTTGACGCATAGGATCAAAGTCTACACATTCCAATAAGATGTGTTTGACCGTTAACGGTGCAAAGCAGGGTATACATTCTGGTAATTGCTCACCTTGTAATAAATATGAATGAGTATAACGTGTATGCCCTATCCTGCACCGTGCTAGGACAACTTCCTCTCGACGAACGGGTCTACTAGAAGAACGCCATTTTCCGAGTAACGGTTTAATTGAATGGAGTTTATTGTTAATTGACAAATCCCAAGCGGTTTGCCAAGAGTTACGAATATATGTGTTAATACAACTTTTAAAATTAGTATAATGTAATTTGGTATTATATATATGTAAATCTAATGCTGCCTTAGAACATATCTAAATGACAGCCTATGACGAATATATCTATATAGTTACTGTAGTGGTGATATGTATATCTATATGACAGTCTATGAAGAACATATCTAAATGACAGGCTCTGATGTTCATATCTATATAGTTACTGTAGTTGTGATATGTATATATATATGACATTCTATGATGAACATATCTAAATTACAGCCTCTGATATTCATATCTATATAGTTATTGTAGTTGTGATATGTATATAAATGACAGCCTATGATGTTCATATCTATATAGTTACTGTAGTTGTGAAATTTATATCTATATGACAGCCTATGATGAACATATCTGTATAGTTTCTGCAGTTGTGATGTGTATATCTAAATGACAGCCTATGATGTTCATATCTATATAATTACTGTAATTGTGATATGTATATCTATATGACAGCCTATGATGAACATATCTAAATTACAGCCTATGATGTACATATCTATAGTGTTACAGTAGTTGTGATATCTATATCTATAAGACAGCCTATGATGTTCATATCTATATAGTTACTTTAGTTGTTATATGTATATATAGCCTATGATGAACATATCAAAATTACAGCCTTTGACGTTCATATCTATCTAGTAACTGTAGTTGTGATATGAATATCTATATGACAGTCTATGATGAACATATCTAAATGACAGCCTCTGATGTTCATATCTATGTAGTTGTGATATGTATATATATATGACAGTTTATGATGCACATACTTAAGTTTATGATGCACATATCTAAATGACAGCCTCTGATGTTCATATCAATATAGTTACTGTGGTTGTGATGTGTATATCTATATTACAGTATAGGATGAACATATCTAAATGACAGCCTCTGATGTTCATATCTATCAAGTTACTGTAGTTGTGATATGTATCTAAATGGCAGCCTCTGATGTACATATCTATATAGTTATTGTAGTTGTGATATGTATATCTATATTACAGTATATGATAAACATATCTAAATTACAGCCTATGATGTTCATATCTATATAATTACGGTAGTTGTGATTTGTATATCTATATGACAGCCTATGATGAACATATATAAATGACAGCCTCTGATGTTCATATCTATATAGTTATTGTTCTTGTGACATATATCTAAATGATAGCCTATGATGTTCATATCTATATAGTTACTGTAGTTGTGATATGTATATCTAAATTACAGCCTATGATGAACGTATCTAAATAACAGCCTATGATGAACATATATAAATAGTTACTGTAGTTGTGATATGTATATCTATATGACAGTCTATGATGAACATATCTACATGACAAACTATGATGTACATATCTATCTACTTACTGTAGTTGTGATATGTATATCTATATGACAGTCTATGATGAACATATCTACATGACAATCTATGATGTACATATCTATCTACTTACTGTAGTTGTGATATGTATATATATATGACAGTTTATGATGCACATACCTAAGTTTATGATGCACATATCTAAATGACAGCCTCTGATGTTCCTATCTATATAGTTACTGTGGTTGTGATATGTATATCTATATTACAGTATATGATGAACATGTCTAAATGACAGCCTCTGATGTTCAAATCTATATAGTTATTGTAGTTGTGACATACATCTAAATGATAACCTATGATGTTCATATCTATATAGTGTTACTGTAGTTGTGATATGTATATCTATATGACAGACTATGATGTTCATATGTATATAGTTATTGTAGTTGTGATATGTATATAAATAACAGCCTTTGATGTTCATAACTAAATAGTTACTGTAGTTTTGATATGTATATCTATATGACAGTCTATGATGAACATATCTACATGACAAACTATGATGTACATATCTATCTACTTACTGTAGTTGTGATATGTATATCTTTATGACAGCCTATGATGAACATATGTATATAGGTACTGCAGTTGTGATGTGTATATCTAAATGACAGCCTATGATGTTCATATCTATATAGTTATTGTAGTTTTATTATGTATATATAGCCTATGATGAACATATATATATTACAGCCTTTGATGTACATATCTATAAAGTTACTGTAGTTGTGATATGTATCTAAATGACAGCCTATGCTGTTCATATCTATCTAGTAACTGTAGTTGTTATATGAATATCTATATGACACTCTATGATGAACATATCTAAATGAAAGTCTCTGATGTTCATATCTATATAGTTACTGTAGTTGTGATATGTATATGAGCCGAAACACGCGAAAACGACCCTTCAGATAACATTTTGACATTTTATGTGTTTTCATGTTTATAAAACACAGTGATTTTCTCTTTAAAAAGCTCTTTATTTTATGTTGATATCTTAAATTAAAAATGATTTTATCTCAATTTGAAAATTAAAGATTGTACTCACCATTAATTTTGACGTTGACCTCGACGTCTTGGACGACGTCGTTGCTTAAATAACAACAGAAAACATAAACAATAACCATTTTCTATAGCATAAACTATTTATATTAAGAAAAATATTCCCTATGATATAATAATAAGGTAAAACATAGGTGACGAGAAATTGATTAGTAATCAATTCATTACCGGCCGACGTCATAAATTGTTACTTTATGACGTTGTTGTCTAAACGTCCGAAGGAACGTTTTCGTGTGTTACGGCTCATATCTATATGACAGTTTAGGATGCACATATCTAAATGACAGCCTCTGATGTTCATATTTATATAGTTACTGTGGTTGTGATATGTATATCTATATGACAGTCTATGATGTTCATATCTATATAATTACTGAAGTAGTGATATGTATCGAAATGACAGCCTATGATGTTCATATCTAAATAGTTATTGTAGTTGTGATCTGTATATCTATATGACAGCCTATGATGTTCATATCTAAATAGTTATTGTAGTTGTGATATGTATATCTATATGACAGTCTTTAATGCACTTATCTATATGGCAGCCTATGATGTTCATATCTATGTAGTTACTGTAGTTGTGATATTTATATCTATAGGACAGCCTATTATGAACATATCTAAATTACAGCCTATTATGTTCATATCTATATAGTTAGTGTAGCTGTTATATGTATCTAAATGACAGCCTTGATGTTCATATATATATAGTTACTGTAGTTGTGATATGTATATCTATATTACAGTATAAGATGAACATATCTAAATGACAGCCTCTGATGTTCATATCTATGTAGTTGTGATATGTATATATATATGACAGTTTATGATGCACATACTTAAGTTTATGATGCACATATCTAAATGACAGCCTCTGATGTTCATATCTATATAGTTACTGTAGTTGTGATATGTATATCTATATGACAGCCTATGATGTTGATACCTATATAGTTACTGTAGTTGTGATATGTATATCTATATGACAGTCTATGATGTTCATATCTATATAGTTACTGTAGTTGTGATATGTATATCTATATGACAGTCTATGATGTTGATACCTATATAGTTACTGTAGTTGTGATATGTATATCTATATGACAGTCTATGATGTTCATATCTATATAGTTACTGTAGTTGTGATATGTATATCTATATGACAGCCTATGATGTTGATACCTATATAGTTACTGTAGTTGTGATATGTATATCTATATGACAGTCTATGATGTTCATACCTATATAGTTACTGTAGTTGTGATATGTATATCTATATGACAGCCTATGATGTTGATACCTATATAGTTACTGTAGTTGTGATATGTATATCTATATGACAGTCTATGATGTTCATACCTATGTAGTTACTGTAGTTGTGATATGTATATCTATATGACAGTCTATGATGTTGATACCTATATAGTTACTGTAGTTGTGATATGTATATCTATATGACAGTCTATGATGTTCATATCTATATAGTTACTGTAGTTGTTATATGTTTATCTATATGACAGTCTTTAATGCACTTATTTATATGACAGCCTATGATGAACATATCTAAATGACAGCCTCTGATGTTCATATCTATATAGTTACTGTAGTTGTGATATATATATCTAAATGACAGCCTATGATGTTCATATCTTTATAGTTACTGTAGCTGTGATATGTATATCTATATGACAGTCTATGATGCTCATATCGGAATTACAGCCTATGAAGTACATATCTATTTAATTACTGTAGTTGTGATATATATATCTAAATGACAGCCTATGATGTTGATACCTATGTTGTTATTGTAGTTTCGATATGTATCTAAATGACAGTCTATGATGCACATATCTATATAGTTACTGTAGTTGTGATATGTATATCTAAATGACAGCCTCTGATGTTCATATCTATATAGTTACTGTAGTTGTGATATGTATATCTATATGACAGTCTATGATGCACATATCTATATGACAGTCTATGATGTTCATATCTATATAGTTACTGTAGTTGTGATATGTATATCTATATGACAGTCTATGATGCACTTATCTATATTACAGTCTATGATGAACATATCTAAATTACTACCTATGATGTACATATCTATATAGTTACTGTAGTTCTGATATGTATATCTGTATGACAGTCTATGATGCACATACCTAAATTACAGTCTATGATGAACATATCTAAATTACAGCCTATGATGTACATATCTATATAGTTACTGTATTTGTGGTATGTATATCTAAATGACAGTATATTATGTACATATCTATCTAGTTACTGTAGTTGTGATATGTATATCTAAATGACAGTCTATGATGAATATATCTATATAGTTACTGTAGTTGCGATATGTTTATCTAAATGACAGTCTATGATGTTCATATCTATATAGTTACTGCAGTTATGATATGTATATCTATATGACAGTCTATGATGAACATATCTATCTAGTAATTACTGTGGTTGTGATATGTATATCTATATGACAGTCTATGATGCACATATCTAAATTACAGTCTATGATGAACATATCTAAATGACAGTCAATGACGAACTTATCTATATAGTTACTATCGTCGTGATATGTATATCTATATGACAGTCTATGATGCACATATCTAAATGACAGTCTATGATGAACATATCTATAGTGTTACTGTAGTTGTGATATGTATATCTTTATGACAGTCTATGATGCACATATCTAAATTACAGTCTATGATGAACATATCTAAATGACAGTCTATGATGTACATATCTATATAGTTATTGTAGTTATAATATGTATATCTATATGACAGGTTATGATGCACATATCTATATGACAGCCTATGATGAACATATATATATAGTTAGTTTAGTTGTGATATGTATATCTCTATGACAGCCTATGATGTCCATATCTATATAATTACTGTAGTTGTGATATGTATATCTATATGACAGTCTATGATATACATATCTATATAGTTATGTAGTTATGATATGTATATCTATATGACAGTTTATGATGTACATATCTATATAGTTACTGTGGTTGTGATATGTACTATATGACAGTCTATGATGAACATATCTAAACGACAACCTATTGCGTACATATATATATAACATCGTATCATTCACCTATATGGCGGCCATATAAAAGAAACTTCTTACCAGTCAATAAAAAATGAAATTGCCAGACAGGAAATTAATATGCCTGTATGCATGTATAACTTTTTTTCAATAATTGTTTGAATACTCAAATGTTACACCTTCCACATTCCAATAAGATGTGTTTGACCGTTTACGGTTCAAAGCTGGGTATACATTCTGGTATTTTCTCAGCTTGTAATAAATATGAATGAGTATAACGTGTATGCCCAATCCTGCACCGGGCTAGTGAGTATTAGTTCTGTGTAGTTGTAGGTATCATTTATAAACAATAACTGAGCTGAATACTGACGAAGACCACAAGAAGTGTTTTATTTAATATAAACAACTCACGATTCAAACTGAGGAGGAACATTTGTTCATTTTTTTCTTTGATTTGATGCAGATGCTGGCCAGCAGTGTCTATCATGTAGTGGTGTAGAAGACGCAGACGAATGTCATCATCACGTCACATGTAACGACAATGAGGTACATAGTAACACTACATATCGTAAGAGTCTCTAGTAACAATCACGAGTTATGTCGTAATTAATCTTTTCTTTAGCAAGACGCTCGCGAGGGCATGTGGACGCTTGAATGGCTAACATCGCCCTTTTGTCATAAATCAAGGGTCATCACTCAGATGTTATTATTCTAGTATTCAAACTTGTCCACACTTTTATAAATATCAACACTATGGCTAGGTTTTGTAAAGATCAAATACAAAATAAAGATCCTAGTGTGTTCAAAAGACACAATATGAAAACATTATATAAATCAAGGGACATAACGTTGGTGTTAGTAATATGATCTAACTGGTTTGCACAGCTTTTTGAGCGTTTATAAATATCAACAACTTGGCGATGTTTTGAAAAATCAAATACAAAATGAAGGTGCTAGAGTGCTCAAAAGGCCGAATATGACATTTTCATTCAAACAAGGGCCAAAACTCTCATAATATTAGTCCTATCTAGCTGTTTTTTAAGTTTATCTGATCTATTATTAATTTCATTTGCCACTGACCATCCCAATGAGGTAGCCCTATTGTCAACCCCTTTACGTGTGTGATGTTGCATGCCTTGCTTCTTATTAAAATTGTAATATTTTTGTTGGTTTTAAGAGTGTTTCTTTTTTATTGTGTTCCGTGAAATCTACATTTCCTGTTCGGCTTTAATACCTACATTTACTAATCCGATCTAACTGGTTTATCGATCATGTCCGAACTTTTATTGATATCAACAATCTGGCCAACGCATTTGATTGTTTAGTACTTACATTACATATGCTCGTGTATAAATTAAAAGGTATACAATATTCAATAAACATGTTACAAGTATAGTTATTATCATTTTATAAATCTGACTAGAAGATAATTATAGGTTATTAGATTCGTATTGGGATATATGCACGATATAATGCACTTTATGAGCGCAATAGCTATGCGCGAAAGAACGAGTGCATATATCCCAATATAAATCTAATAACCGTTTTATTGCATACGCATTTTTAAATTAGAACAATAAAATAGGTTGTAACATTTAATTTTCACCAAAAACATGTATTTGAAACGACATCTTGTCGTTATATCGTGGGAATTTTCACGATGAAATCAAATTGTTTGACATCTACAGAAAATTGCATCAATCACGAAACAAACATATTGTCGTTAAATCGTGGGAATTTTCACAATGAAATCAACATTGTATGACATGAACAGAAAATTGCACCAATCACGAACGAGTATATATTACACAACCAGTATGCCTTTACTGCACGTCATAGGAGCAAATATTGACGCTTTCTGTTACATTGAAAGTAAACGAAGCTTGTAAATGTGTTTGAAATAATCATGATTATTTTTTTAATATACAGGTCTGTATAATGCACCACTTCATCAGTGAATCTGGGTCAATCAGCATTGACCTTGGCTGTGCTTCAACGCAGGTAACTTAATGGCAATGTTTACTAACGTTTGTTTGTTTTGTTTGTATGGTGTTTTACGTCATTTTCAAAACAAGTAAGGTTATATATGATGGCCGTTTTTTTGTGGTAGAGGCAGACCACCCTCTTTTCCCGGGTAGATCCAGTACTGCACACCCACCGCCATCCATAAGAATCGAATCTTCCTCACTTACAAGTCGAGCTCCCAGTGGGATTCGAACCCGCAGCGGTGAGAAGCGAAGGTTTACAACGCAACGTCGTTAACCATTCGCCCAAGGAGACGCTTCATCCATTCATAATTTATTCCCAGTCGCATTTTTGTCAAAATGAACAAAATAGATTTTGATTTTAAAGTTTAATTTCATTTGAAATGGGTAACCCATTTGTCGGTTTGGACGACTATAAACAACGTCTTACATATTACGCCATCCCCAAAACACGAATCGGAGAAGTACTGACAAGAACTGGATCGAGGAACGAAGATTGTTGCGTGTGTTTTTTAAATGTTATTTTAATTCAGGCCTGTCCCCAGTGGTCGTCGTTTCCCGCGTTTGGCAAGAGAGCAGAAGGACACCATACCTCGTGTTCCATGTGCTGTAATGATACACTACTATGCAATCAACACCTGGACTGCTACACCACATCACAGCCACGTTAGTAATATTATACGGCTCATTTAATATTATATCGAATGGTGTCGTGTGTACATTTGTTTCAAATTGTCAAATGCTGGACCATGAAATTCAGTCGTTTTTATGGATCTATGATTGTGACAGTAACATCGTCTTTGTCCATAGTCGTGGGGCGTCCGTGGCTGACTTGAAGTCACTTGCTCCTCACCGCTGTAGGGTCAATCCCTAATGGGCCTAGGCATCTTTATTCAAAGAAGCTATCCAGCTGGCTTGCGGAACGTCGGTGGTTCTACCGAGGTGCCCGCCCGTGCACGAAAATTGCCCGGAGGGGCTCTTGTGGTCTTCTTCCACCAATGGAAGCTTGAAACGCCACATTATGGCCTTATAGGCTGTAAGCTAATAGGAGAAACCCTCCCCACCCACCACCAGGGGGAATTTTGTACACCCTATTTTTCTGAAAGCCCATTATGTGTAGAGCATTTTGGAACATGTGTGCCAACTGAGGGTTGGGGCTTTATAGTGTTACAGGCTGTAGAATACGTTACCTATAAAATAATAATTAATTTTACTGCATTTTGAATTTTATTCCTTCATTCTTTGATATATTGATTTAATGAATAACATTTTATTATTAAAATATTCACTGTTTCAGTAAAGAACTAGAGCCTTTGTTTCTGGAAACATTCAATAATTATGACAAATAACATTAAATGGTAACGTAAATTTCGTGCTTATGTCACGTAACGTAAACTTCATTGTCTTTTGGAAATTTATTTATGGCATTAGATTTTGTTTTTAACATGTTTGATAAATAATATAAAATATACATACCGTTTTGTTGCATATAAACAATTTTTGAGTATTACATGTTCAAACCATGATAATGGTAACGTATTTCAAATGGATGTCACGCCCGTATGTCCCCACTCTCATTTGGCAAACATACTTCATTTTGTAGAAAATACATACCCTTTCAGGAAAACACATCCTTCAACATTTCGCCAGAGTTTGGAAGGCGTCTTTTGGTAACATAAGGTCTAGTTATTATTAAGTGTATTTATGATTTTTTGATAACGAACAGGGTGTAACGTAAACTACAGTATATTTTCATATTTTCATTATGTTGAAAAGGCTGTCTAAATTAAACAATTCATAAATAACATACACATAGGTAGTATTTGCTGTTCGTATGCACATTTGTTACTCATATTCAAATTTATTGAAAGGTTTTGGAATTGTTATCTTAACGTAAATGTCACGTGCATCACGTTATTGTATGTTAATTCCGTTAGCTAAGCCAATTTAAGGGAAACAACCCATTTGAGGAACTACTTTCAAGGGTAGTCACTCGTCCCACGACGATAAGTGATCGAGATGTTGCGATTGAGCACGCACCTGTTGGTCTCGAGTATTTTATCGAATAGACATGTACTTATTATTGCGTCTTTTAGCCATATTTGAGAAAGAATTTTTGCTTGACAATTTAAATATATTTACCACCGCTTTCGGTGTCTATTTATGAACTCACTAGTTATATCATTTTGCCATAAACTGTTTTTCAACGAGCGAAGATGCGTTTCTTTGTTACATGTACTGGTCTCATTTATTTGACGTCTTTGGTAGTGCATAAAATACACGTCTACGAACGGCAAGTGGATTTTTGATATGTGCCATCCTCCGTCTAACGTTAGGGTGCATCTATAAACGTCCTTATGTAAAAAAAAAAGCACCAAAGACGTCAAATAAATGAGACTACCATCGAACTACGATAAGAATTTGTTCAAAGATACTTGGTCCGCAATGCTGTCCACTCAGCCATGATGGATCACCAATTATGCTGTATTTAATACAAATGTTTATAGTAAGAAATCCACAAGATGGGCACAATAGTGGACTAGGATTTTTTTTTTCAAATTTGGGGTTTGATTCGATTCACTGCAGTGCATTTTAAATGTGAATCCTTTTTTAAATGACAAGCTAGCAGTCTCGATTCTAGATCGACAGCAGCAAAGGTGTGCACACCGGATGTCGTGCGTTCAATCCAGGCCTGGTAATATTGAATACTTTATAAAAATGATAGTAGCTCCTTTGCTTGATGCTCTGCATATAAAGAGAATTGCCAGTTGTTGTTTTTTGTTTGTATGGTGTTTTACGTCATTTTCAACACGTAAGGTTATTTATGACGGTCGAATTTTTTGTGGTGAAGGCACTTTTCCTGGTTGGAACCAGTACTGTACACCTCACGCCATCAGTAAGAATCGACACTTCCTCACTTATAAGTCGAGTTCCCAGTGGGATTCGAACCCGCAGCGGTGAGAGAGAGAATTTCTAGGACTGGTCAGCCCAGTGTTGGTATAATGTGACTGAATGGGGCATCATGTAATTTTCTACGGTATGGAGTTCCAGTGTTATAGCACTATAAAGCTCACGACTAGAAGTAGACACCGTCCTGATCAGATGGTTAAAAAACATCACACATAAGAGAGTTCATACCTTTATGATTGAGAAGGCCATTTAGTTAAGTATTAGGGTCAATGAAATTAATTTATTTGTATAACATTATCTATGTTATTTAGAGACACACCAGAGAGCGGGGTCAAATCACATTAAAATGTGTTTTATGGTTCTTAACAGAGGATAGACATCTTTACGTAGAATAAGTCCCGTTAAGTGGCAAAGGAAGGGTATCTTTCGCAAGATTTTATAACCCGTAGAACTATCACTTCATGATGAATACCACTGGCAAATACCGTTTTAATTTCTATATAACATGTATCTTGAAAGTAATGCCTATGTACACATACATGTATAGATGCAGTCTTCGATTTAAATTTTCAAAGTCATTAGCCCAAATTCTTATATACTCACTGAAGACTTGAATTTTTATTTAGCCCTACTACATTAATTTCCGAATTTTCACTAGTCTGAATGACAGTTTACTAGCCCCGGGCTTCGGGCTAGTGGGTTAATTTGAAGACTGTAGATGTAAGAAGTTTTAATTCATTCTGTCAACTCATTTACTGGGTCATACACATTTTTAGCACAATTCGTCATTGCAATTATATATGGATCACAACTTTGCGAAAATGAGTTGCAGACTAAAGGAACTTGTGCAAGAGGCATGGTAGGCTATTGATACCAAATTATACAAAAGTGAAGTTTCATTCCATTTTGCTAAGTGGTTAAAAAGATATCAGCTTCTGTACATATTTTAACACTATTTGACAATTAAAGTAAAAAAAGGGGCACAATCTTTTCAAAATAAGTTGCAGAGTTTTACTTGTATGTATTGTTTAATACCGAATACATGTACAGTATAGCTCACGTGAACCCTACACTTTACTCAATACGCCGAGTTTGGTGCTATCGAGTGCCGCGCGATCTACGCGAAGTCGGTGTTTGTACTCGGCGAATCCACATGGCGAAAGTACCACATTGTCGAATCGCTCGGAGTGATCTAACACTCAGAGTTACTCCGAATAGAATCCAATTAACCTTGAGTGCACACTGGTGATTTATTACTGCGAATAAAAAAAAATCTGAATGTTCCGACAACTTTTTATCTTGTCCGACAGCGCGCTTGAAAAACCAATCCATCGCTACAAACAATGAGACGCCGAGTGTATCTTTTCTGTGCAAAGTTGACACAACTGATAAATGCAATGAATACATTTCGAAAACAAATTTGATTTTCAAACTTTTAATGCATTTCATCACAAGTTTTGTTTGTTTCTGTTGTCCAAAAGTCAAGGTTCTTTCACCGACATAAATACCCATAATCCTTGGCCATATATATATATATATATATATATATATATATATACCTTTAACAAGGTGGCACTAACAACCGGTTTATGACCCAGAATTATTTACAATTTTGTCTGATCATTTCTGGCTAAAGAACCCATCAATGTATTAACAATAACAGCAGAATAGTGTTTAAAAAACGATTAATTAAAAATATAACTATAATTTCCAGTATAATAATTACAAATTGATTTAATGTTTATTCGCCCGGAACCGGTAATATGAACCTCCATATAATTATCGTGACCCAGTATACATAATCCGGTGCATTCAATTTTTTCCACATCCTCTTTTCAAAAAACAAAAGTAAAATTGTCTTTGCTTCGATTTTTTCTAAAGTTATTGACTGCAATTAGAAAAAGTTGCACCCCTTTATCTGTGCAGTTTCGACTCGGCAAACCCCCGATTTTTGTCTGCGCAAATATCGTGGCTTAAGTACGCTGAGAGCTTTTCACGTACTCCCACTCCGAGTAGTTTTATCATCAAAACTCAGTTTTATCATCAAAACCAGTTTTATCATCAAAGTTCAGTGTAACTTTAAGTACGCGATTTGTAAATTCCTCACTCGGCGTGGTAGAGTAAAGTGTGGGGTCCGCGTGAGCTGTACTGTATGAAGTTTCATGCCATTCTGCGACGTGTCAAGTATCAGTTTAAAACTACATTTTCACACAGTTTGCCAGTGTAAAAAGTGGGATAACGTTGCCAAAAATAGGTTATATTGATACAAAATATATGTGCAAGTTTCATTCCAATACCATGTGTATCTGCTTATACATACATAATGATATATATATTCATATACAACACAATTAGCTTAAGAGTACCAAATGGTGGCACAACCAAGTCAAATTGAGTTGCAGGAAACATGTTAAAGTTCATTGAATTGTGCAATGCAGTGTCTGAGAAACAAGCTTTTATAAAATGCAAGTGTGAAAACATTGATCGACACAACAAAGTGAAACCTATACGGCCCCCATAAACAGACGTGTCAATATCACGGGGATCCTGGGCAACTGGTTGAATGATTCGATACTGACTATTTGAACATGCCATTAAAACTCATTTTCACAATAATAAATACATGTATATGTAGTATTGTACTAGTAATTAAAAAGAACTACAAACAAATAATCCACTGAACATGATTTTATTTGTATCCATTATTAATGTTAATATAAGCTAAATGTGTTATTTTTCTGAAACAGCATGTATCTTAAAGGGACAAACGGCAATCTTGATTTTTAAACATGTACATGCAGTGGTATGTGTCGTCTACACTTTTGGAATATATATGAAAATCATTGTTTAAAAACTAATTTAGTCGCAGTATTTGAAACACTAATATTAATTGAATTGAATTGGGTTTTAAGGCGCACCAACACGTGAAAACCTTTAAGGCTATGATGCCTAACAGGAATGAACATGCCAGGCTCGTCCTCCATTTACATCAAGATAAAATATGGAGAATGGGCCTAGAACCTTCTTATTGCAGAGTTGCTGCACATTCTAGAGTAGACATTCCATTTGCGATGCAGCCACATTTCCACACGCGGTGTTACGAGTCCTACTCCGCTGCATGTGACACTGTGTTTGTGAGATTGCAGTGGTTGTATTCTTAAAGAATAAACATATTTATAAAGTCCAGCTTCCTCATATTAAATTAATATTCTTGATTTACTACTGAGCATGCTACAGCCGCTTTAAAGTGGAGATTTCTTACAAATGGCAGGAGGTATACATTACTGGTTCTAGAGGTATACAGTACTGGTTCTAAATGGCAGGAGTACTGGTTCTAAATGGCAGGAGGTATACAGTACTGGTTCTAAATGGCAGGAGGTATACAGTACTGGTTCTAAATGGCAGGAGGTATACAGTACTGGTTCTAATTGGCAGGAGGTATACAGCACTGGTTCTAATCTAAATGGCAGGAGGTATACAGTACTGGTTCTAAATGGCAGGATGTATACAGTACTGGTTCTAAATGGCAGGAGGTATACAGTACTGGTTCTACCCAGGAATAATGGGGCGGTCTGCCAGTCTACGCGAAAACGTTTTCAAGTCCACATGACATTCGGTTAAAAGTCAAGATAAAACGCCATAAAATGCTTGGTCAATTGAACACAGACAAGGCCATCCTTAAAAAAAGGTTGATTTACTTTGCTATTTTATGTACATTTTGTTTTTTAGGATCGCGCCGCAAAGCACATCAAAAACCATAATGGATCCCACAAAATAAACCATCCAAAAATAGGTGTGCATTCACAGTGTTATTTAGCAGCTTGCATTTACGAATAAACGTTCGTTCTCTTTTAATTTTACAGTAACGTGTTCTGATGGCATATAGACTAACTGACTTGTTATTAATGAACTAAAGGCAGAAAAAGATTATACATGTGCAATAATTCATAGAAAAATAAGAATATGAAAAGGAAATCAAATGTTCAAACTTAATATTGTAAGTGATATTTGTTCTTCAGTTCAATGTGACAAATTCGAATGACCTCTCGTGTCAATATGAAAACTGAAATGCGATTGGTTCAAATTGCGTATTTAAATCGTCCAAAAAAAATTGTAAATTCAAATAGACCAATTTTAATCAAGGGAGAACACTTTATCAACAAATACGGCTTTAAATTACAAGCAGTAAAAACTTTATTTTATGTTTTTAGATTATAAAAATGGCCTGACACTTGGGCTGACTAAGGGGTATTTTCCGCCATGTCCGATGGACAGAAGTTTTTTGCTGAGATCGGGCTGTCGCTACCAAAAGCCTTAAAAAATTATTTTTTTAAAAAAATAGACTCATAAACGGCCTAACATGTGCTAAAATGACACAAATCCCACATTTCCAACAATCCATTGAATAACGAAAACTAGTTAATGATTGCACTATGTTCCTTTAAGATATTTGTTTTTACTTTAATATATGAATCGCACTGTTTTTTATGTTCAATATATTATGCTTTACTTATGGACTTTAAATCTGCTTTCATATCATTAAATACAATTTGGAGTTCAATTTCTTCATTAATCTACCTTAGCTCAGACTGAAACAAGAAGCACCGCCCGTCTGTGCAGACACTCAACTTTCGAGACTTTATTTATTGGCATGATAGGGAAACTCAGTTGAAAGGCATAATTCTACTTAATTGCCGAACAGAATTATGGCACTTGTATCCGAGTTCTTCAAATGAAAATGTGGTGTCATTGAATTTTTTCAGGGGATTTTAGGATATAATGAAAACATTTAATTTAAAAGGCTAAGTTGACAAGCTTATAACAAAACTTGTACCAATTGTGTGTACATGTAAGTATAAAAGGGGCCATAATTTTGTTACAATAAAAGCAAGAGGTATAGACCCTGGCTCTATGATGTTGTCTAATGATGCCGAATACAGTGTACGTGTTTCACAAAATTATGTAAAATAGTTTTCGAGATAAAAGCTTTCATACAAAACTTTAACCAAATTGTCCAAGTATAAACTGATAAAAGGGGCCATAACATTAAAATAAAAGCATGAGTTATAGAACCTGTCTCGATGATGTCGTCTAACGACATCAAATACATGTATAACGTTTCAATCCATTATGTAAAGTAGTTTCGGAGATACAAGCTAACCGACGCAGACGACGATCAAGACAAAGTGATGACAATTATAGCTTTTTTTTTCGAAGAAAAAGTCAACGAACGACATCGTCACATCATGAACTTGGGTAGTGTTAAAAAGCACCAACTTTTAACTTACATCATGTACATGTAAGGTTTATAAAATACAACTAAATAAAACAGAAAAACATATCCGTAATTTTGTCTCCTAAATCATATTAAAAGGCCAAATCTCACTCCTAAAGGTGGTTTTAAAATGTGACTAAGCTTTCATTTATATTAAAACTGACCAAGATTGGTTGAGATACTAATGGAAGTGCTAGTGATGCCGACAAAACAAATCTTACCATGATGCAAGCCCGAATTACCAAATTTTCTACAATTTATTTATAGAATTTATGAAATATAACTATACACAAATTTGGTTCAAAATAGTCAGTCACAAGTAAACAACATGCATGCAACAGATGGAAGTTAATTGGTCGGTTTGTTTTTTGGAATTCTTTCACTCCGACGGAGGTGTGTTTTTCCTCTTGAATACTTTGAATCGACTTATTCGTAAAAAAATATATTTGCCTCCAAAGTTACCATAGTTAATAAACTTGGTAATAACATGGTCCACAAAGTCCAATACGAGCCCGATTATTGTAAGAATGGTTTCGTTTCAGAATTAAGCATCCATTTTCATTGCTGCAACAGAACTAAGGATCCTCATCACTCTACTACTCTACATCTAGAACAATGAATTTCAATCACTTTTTCTTCGTTATATTGCAGTTTAACTAATCCATTATGGTTTCTATGTGAAGAATCTTGTTCCAATTCAGGCCTCAATTTACTGGGTGATTTGAGCAAAGTAGTCATCTTTTATCAACTGACTTTGCCTTCACCGCACTTCAAAGCGAATGTTCAAGTCGCCGTTATTTCCAGGGTTCCAGTTATCCATAATAATATCTGAATTATAAGTAGCTGGCATGTGAATTGTGAATGCATATATGAGCGTACATGCCGACTAAAATTTAGACTATACATATTATATAATAACTCCAATATTTGTCTCAGCCGTTTCAGAACAGAAATTTTTTGTTTGACTTTCTTGCTTATTTGGCTGGTCAATTTTGAACCGTACTTTGAACCGTATGTTTGAACACTTTGAATGCTATCAGACGGCTTTTATGCTTGGTTCCTTTTTTAAATGAAAACGTCAACTCTGTTGAAGTGCTTACAGCCTCAGGCAATGTTATTTTATTAGGTGTTTGATTCCTGGACCGGTTCCGCTTGCATGCTTCAGAAGTAAATCTGCGTTGAACTTGAGGCTATCCTATGTCTTCTCTAATAACTTGACAAGTCCAGACAGAACAGTAATCACACGATAATGCCATTGTCTCTGAAAGAGATGAAAGAAATATTTAATGTATACAATTATTCTTATTCTGCGATAGTGTGTGTGTGCCTGTACCTAACCCGCTAGTTTTTAGGCTTCCAATTTAATACATTAATTGAACTGGAGTTTAACAGCTTTGGTCATATGGCGACTTTTCCAGCTTTCATTGGTGGAGGAAGACCAAAGGTGCCCCTCCGATTACGGGCACCGGAGTAGAACCAATGATGTTCCGCAAGCCGGCTGGATATCTTCCTCACATAAAGATTCCTAGGCCCATGAGGGATCGACCCACAGCAGTGAGGGGCAAATGATTTAAAGTCAAGAAACTACCCACTCAACCAAGGACGCCCCACTACTTACATGTCAGTCTTCGACTTGACCCACTAGCCCAAAGCCCGGGGCTAGTAAACTGTCATTCGGGCTACTGAAATTTAATTTAAGTAGTTGGGCTAAAGAAAAATGTATGGGTTTTCATAGAGTATATAAAAATTCGGGCTAGTGACATAAATTAATTCAAAGACTGGACATGTACATGTAGCAGCAGCTCTAAAATGTTGACGATTAACCGTATGCCCCGTTTAAATGCTTCCAATCCCATACTTCCTAAAGAAAATGAACTCATCAGTGCTATATATTAGGAGTTACAGTTTACAGCCTAGTATCAATTTTAAAGGGGAACATTAAAAAAAAATTGAAATCTTGAAGTCTCAAAATCACACTGGCAAAAAAAAAAGGCACACATTTTAATACCGGGTTATGTCCAACCGTTTTTCCGTTCCTATGCAATTATTATTAAAATGTATGACTTTTGTTTTCTACCTTGTGTCTTTAATTTAACAACCAGAAATTTTGAGAAAGTCAGTTTTTGCAATTCATAATTAATAATTCAACATGCACTTATTATTTTAAATAAATTACTTAGCAATAAAATTTAATACCCATTTTAATCTACTGCTGCATTTTCATTGATCGCGTTTATATATAATATATATATATATATATATATATATATATATATATATACACATGTTTATATAGATGTAAATGGATAGGGAGTCTGGAATGTTCATTCTTGTTGGCGCCATATAACCTTTTTAGAGTTGGAATGCCATTAAACTCCAATTCAATTCAATTTTAAACAATTTCAATTTGCTTATAAAAATAATAAAAATTACTACTTGTGATTTTATTCAAGTTGTATATCTTCTTATAATTTAATATACAGTAGTATAATAAAAATTACGTGGTCATCATTGGATCTGATAAAAAAATAAATGGCCCAAAGTTTTTTGTAAACCCAAGTTTATAAAATAAATGAAAAATCCCAGTAAAATTACAGCGCATTTGTTAAAATCCCAGTTAAATTACAGCGCATTAAATTAAGTGATGATTGTAGTTTCTGCTTAGGCTTTAGCTCAAATATTTGGAAACATGCACTTGGCAATGACAAAATTACTGAAATGAATGTAAAAGCATTTTGTAACATTGAATGAGAATAAAACGTGAAACTGACAAGTTATAAATGGTATTTGCTATTGGTCAAAATGTAATGAATGAGCCTCAAACTGACTCCTAATTTACCACAATCTCATTAAAATCAGACTCTTTATCGCGCTACGATACTCTAATTACAAGGATCTAAGAACTCTCCATTGGAGGTCACGTCAGATTGAACTTACGATTAGCCAATCAGATTTCAGCCTACAAAATTGTTCAGTATAGAACGCTTTGGAGCAGTCTATGCTCGGTATTGAAAGAGACAATAACTTAGCTTATAAACACAAAATAATTAACATGTCGCCAGTTGTCAACCATTAATCCATTTCAACCAATCAAACCAGAATGATACCTCCGACAGACAACAGCATGTCTATAAAGCACGTGCAACTATGTTATATAAACTATTGTCAATATACTCCGACATCAACGAAGGGGCGGAGATATCTAAGTACTGGCGACATGTCAATTGCGTTGACAAACATAATACACCAACCATTATTGAATATTTACTGAAAAAAAGATTGTTGACGGAATTTAAGTGGTACAAAAAAAATTACCGATTCGTGGGATTGAACCCACACTAAAATGACACCGCGGGTCATCAGTCGGTGGAATATATATTTTCAAAACACACATGGCAGCGCCCATGATTTTCTTTGTATCTTGATATAAAACGTGCCATTTAGTGCATTTCCTTGAATTCATCGCGCAATGGGGATTATCCACAGCAACACATGAAGACGTTATCTTTATTTGGATATACATGTAGATCTACATGTATGACAGTGGATTTTCGTTTGTTCAGTTCACTCCAACGTCATCTGAGGTGCATATGAAATACACGATTTCATTGGTTGAATTTAGGTGATCTTATCATGAATATTGATTGGATGAACGGTCGATCTGACGTGACCTACGTGTACAAGGGAGTGGTCAGATCCTATAGTTTAGAGTATCAAAGCGTACTTAAATTAGGTCATGATTTTATTTACCATGAAATCCATTCTGCACAGTAACATGAAGCCATATAAATATAGCCTTATAATATACACCATGGTTTATTAAAACCAATTTACGATTTCATGAAAATATCTAGGATATAGTGAATTCAACTTTCCTTTTTTTTTTTACATTTTTATTATTGTCTGTAACATTTTTAAATTTGTTGATATTGTGTTCTAAAAAAAATCCTGACGTCCACCCTTTTAAATTAACTGTGGGGTGTGCAAATGACATTTCTGAAAAATTACTTGATTTATGACTATCATTCACCCTGTGATGGGATGGGATTACATAACATAATCTATACCAGAGATAAGCAAGCATTCAAGTGACAAGAGTTGTATTGCACCACACCCCCTCCAGGCAAGATTTGATTACATAATCAGTTCTGACATGTAAGACACAGGCTCTGTGTACATTATGAACTACTAGTTTTAAGCAACAAATAGAACAGGTGCCATTAGCAAGGTGCCATTAGCAGGCATAATTTTGTGTTTAGTAAACATTAAAAAAAAAACAGTTTTTATTTACAAACTTTTAGGTAGCATATATAAATACCCAAATATAAATACCAGAGAGCTCTAAGATAAGAATTTTAATATTATTTTTTTATTACCATTTTTTATATATATAATTATTATAATTTATTTTTTTACTCCAATAATTTTTTTCTGATCAATATGTTATTACCCTTCATTTTTTTACATATTGCTTTTTTGCTTTTGTTACTCAGAATTATTCTTAAGTTTATGGTTTCAACTAAATTGTCAAATTTTGTGTTTGCGTATGTTTGTGTTTTCTTTTTTACTTTGCAACACAAACAAACAATTGACTCAAAAAAAACGTCTTTATTCATGGAAAGGTAACTCATAATTTTATTTACGCTGCATCGATATTCATACATTTTCCACCCGAGAACGGCTTTACGCTTTTACCTGACGATATAAACACAAACGCCCCAACGCTCAGATGGCACACATGTCTTAATTTGTAACTTAGTGTATGTTCTTTCAGAAAATCATACCCTAAAATAATTCCCCCTGGGGTGGGAGGGGGTCTACAGCCAACACAAGGACTGTTAGCTGTGGACTACACAATACACATCAGTTCAATTCGCCCATAGTCGAAATTTCTTGTAAATGTAATAAGATCCGAAAAATAAAATAATAAGCAGTCCATATTGATTACTAAGTATAGATACATATATTGCGATGTTTGACGGTATTTGTGTGTGTGTGCCCGTATTTTAATAAGTGTTAAATATTAATCTGGTATTAGTCATTTCTTCTATTTTACAATACAAGTTCGGTATAATCAAAGACACATTCAGTGTAGACCAATTCTAAGACTGGAGGTAAGTCGCTTTGTCGTACTTGTCTTGTTTCAGCTACACATAATCTACCACGAGAATGCTCCGATGTCAAACAAATCAATCCGAACAGTAAGAGCGGTGTCTTTACAATTTACCCGTTCAGTTACTCTCAAAAAGCTGTTTCGGTATATTGTGTGTTCGAGTCGAATGGACAGGCGTGGACGGTTTGTAAATTTGAAAATACTATATTAATCTAAATAATTGAATAAATGTTTCTTACAGTAGTAGTAGTAATAATAATAATAATAATAATAATAATAATAATAGTAATAATAATAATAGTAATAATAATAATAATTAATAGTATTATTATTAATACCTTTATATGCAAAACTTGTTGACAAAAGTCTCCAAGGAAATACATTGTGGACAAATATCCTAAAAGTAAAAACCGTTGATAAGTATCCCTCTTTAGAATAGGACTGATGAATATCGCCCTTGTAAATTACACACATGTAAGCATATTTGACGGACATCCCAACGTAAAATGGCGCTGACGAATATCCCCAATGCCGAAAATAGTCCATGTATTAAGCGTTGAATATGTGTATACATGCAATCCGTTATAGCACATAGAAAAATATAAACTCGTATATGTTTATTTGTACAGGTAATTCAAAGACGATACAACGGTTCCGTCGATTTTTACAGGAATTGGCAGTCATATAAAGATGGATTTGGGTCAGCTTATGGCGAATATTGGCTAGGTAAAATACATTGCTATAACTGCACTAATATATTTGTCATTCCCGAGTTTGGAGTGTCAATTGTCAACAACTCAAAATCGATAATTATTTCCAAAAAGGATTAGGTTGCTAAAATAAAAATGTTGGAGAGGATATCTGGTGCAATAGTTGTTGGCGGGAGTGGTATTTTAGAAATAAAATAAACATGATACATTATTGGAAAATATCTTATATGGAACTGGATCACCATTAATGTCCCATGGACCAACATTACTGGGTTTAAATATGATGTCGTCGTGCTCTACCATACCAACACATTCATTAAACTATGTTCAAACCAAAGACAACACAAGCTGCCTGTCTACTTCCAAAATTCTAAATTTTGCTCAGAGTGAAAGCAGGTATTGATACTAGGTCTACCAATGTCAAATCGTCTGAAGAACGCAAACAATCTTACATCATAAAAGTTCTTATATCTACTTCATTCTATTCACTTGTCTCAGTTATGATTAATCAGATTCTTAAAGCAAACAATCTGAAAGTATGCTCTCTATAAAAACATGAAACCATCTGAAATTATGCACTCTACACAAACATGAAACTATCTGAAAGTATGCTCTCTACACAAACATGAAAGTATCTGAAAGTATGCTCTCTACAAAAACATGAGACTATCTGAAATTATGCTCTGTACACCAACATGAAACTATCTGAAAGTATGCTCTCTACACAAACATGAAACTATCTGAAAGTATGCTCTCTACAAAAACATGAAACTATCTGAGATTATGCTCTCTACAAAAACATGAAACTACCAGAAATTATGCTCTCTACACAAACATGAAACTATCTGAAAGTATGCTCTCTACACAAACATGAAACTATCCGGAATTATGCTCTCTACAAAAACATGAAACTATCTAAAAGTATGCTCTCTACACAAACATGAAACTATCTGAAAATATGCTCTCTACAAAAACATGAAACTATCTGAAATTACGCTCTCTACACAAACATGAAACTATCTGTAATTATCCTCTCTATAAAAACATGAAACTATCTGAAAGTATGCTCTATACACAAACATGAAACTATCTGAAATTATGCTCTCTACACAAATATGAAACTATCTGAAAGTATGCTCTCTGCACAAACATGAAACTATCTTAAAGTATGCTCTCTACACAAACATGAAACTATCTGAAAGTATGCACTCTACACAACCACTACACAAACATGAAACTATCTGAAAGTATGCTCTCTACGCAAGCATGAAACTATCTGAACGTATGCTCTCTACACAAACATGAAACTATCTGAAATTATACACAAACATGGAACAATCTGAAAGTATGCTCTCTACAATGATCAAAATATCTGAAAGTATGCTCTCTACACAAACATGGAACAATCAGAAAGTATGCTCTCTACATAAACATAATACTATCTGAAAGTATGCTCTCTACACAAACATGAAACTATCGAAAATTATGCTCTCTACACAAATATGAAACTATCTGAACGTATGCTCTCTGCACAAACATGAAACTATCTTAAAGTATGCTCTTTACACAATCATGAAACTATCTGAAAGTATGCTCTCTACACAAACATGAAACTATCTGAAAGTATGCTCTCTACACAAACATGAAACTGTCTGAAAGTATGCTCTCTACACAAACATAAAACTATCTGAAAGTATGCTCTCTACACAAACATGAAACTATCTGAAATTATACACAAACATGGAACAATCTGAAAGTATGCTCTCTACAATCATCAAAACATCTGAAAGTATGCTCTCTACACAAACATGGAACAATCAGAAAGTATGCTCTCTACATAAACATAACACTATCTGAAAGTATGCTCTCTACACAAACACCGAACTATCTGAAAGTATGCTCTCTACAAACATCAAACTGTCTGAAAGTATGCGCTCTACACAAACATGAAACTATCTGAAATATGCTCTCTAAACAAACATGAAACTGTCTGCAAGTATACACAAACATCAAACTATCTGAACGGATGATCTCTACACAAACATAACATTGTCTGAAAGTATGCACTCTAAACAAACTTGAAACAATCTGAAAACATGCTCTCTACGCCAACATGAAACGTTTGAAAGTATGCTCTCTACTCAAACATCAAACATTTGAAAGGATGATCTCTACACAAATATCAAACTATCTGAAAGGAAGCTCTCTACACAAACATCAAACTATCGGAAATTATGCTCTCTACACAATCATCACTAACATTGCGACAATCAACTGGACTTCTATTAAAATAATCCGCCAAATTTGGTGTCGTTTAGAACGTTGACGTCATGAACGTAAACATTTAAATACGTCACGTGTTAAGAATGTAATAGAGCCACGTTACGGGGAAATTTGCCGGATAAAAAGAAAACGTGTCAATGTTTTTTTGTTTAATATAACTAGTAACAACTTTAAAGTATGGCACAACTCTTCTGACGGTTCGGATGAATATAACTCCCATGCAGGGAATGTGAGCCCATGTCCCCTGTAAGGAATACAAATAACTAAGCTTACTACCTGTGGCGTGTACTTTTGTTCACACAGCATCTCAAATAACAGTACAGCCAATTGTACAAAGGTCAACTACAAGTTTGACATCCGTGTTACCGGTCCAATTCCATACAGGCGACTGAGGCCAGACTAACCATTTTTGACAGTATATTCCTTCTTCGTTAAGGATATTATTTAAGAAACACTAGTGGGCGGAACTTGAAGACCATCGATATCAAGGGCCGTAGGCCCGCGGTTTCGATGTGTTTCAAGTCCCAAACACCAGGTTTTGATCTCGCACTATATAAACCCGCTGGAAATAATTTATGTTTTATCTGACATGTATTTTCATGTATTTTATACACACATTATCGAGAGATTGAACATATCACAACTTACATTTTACGTCCATCTCTTACCACCAAACAAAGAACATAAACAGCTTTGTGTTTATAACTAATTAAATTTATTGTTTGAACATAACGTTGCCATAAAATAACGTACTCGTTGTTTTGGATGTCCTTCGACGTTGAACATCGTTTTAAATGAGGAGTGTTTTAATACTGATAATATGGGGTGGATGTGGAAAAGGGGCGGGATGGGAGGATGGCAGTCAAATAGAATGATTGTGCTAATTCAAAATATCATAATAATCCAATTCAAAAACTAAAGTATTTTTACTCTATGTCGCATGCTCAATTTCATATTTGCAGGCGTACAAAACAGAAACACTCGACAATATACTAAACAGGTTGTTTCTGCATTTCAAACTATGTAACATTTTATTTTGTTGTTTGTGCATGCCACCACCCCACACACTCCCAGCTCCAGGAATCAAACGCCTCCACCACCCACTCCCAAAAAGTCCTTAGCACAAGGTATATTAAATAAACTACAGCGTTCCTACTGTCATTATAGAAC
The DNA here is from genome assembly GCA_037043455.1 of Cyrtodaria siliqua. Taxonomy (NCBI): domain Eukaryota; kingdom Metazoa; phylum Mollusca; class Bivalvia; order Adapedonta; family Hiatellidae; genus Cyrtodaria; species Cyrtodaria siliqua. The sequence goes on from JAWPHD010012608.1 coordinate 64,501, forward strand.
TATCACAATCACATTGCAGGAAATGACGTCATTCACGAGTTGACCTCACACGCGAACCATGACCTGCGTGTAAACATGACGGACTTCGAGGGCGCATCCAAGTATGCCGAATATACACTGTTTAGCATTGGGGATGAAGAGAACGCATATCGCCTCACGGTGTACAACTATTCTGGAGATGCTGGTTTGTTTGATCCTTTATTAATAAAACGTCAAGGCATCTAGCGTTTGTTATATTAAAGACAAGTCTTGTCCCATGAACACACTTTTGTAAAATAGTTATTGAAGCAATATCACCGTTTGCTTGCTATAATAATAACATTTTCTGAAAACGAATAGCTCACCGTCAGGACTCTGAGTGATATTTCAACACGCATCTGTTCTAATTAATAAAATACTATTGTAAAATGTCTTACTTGAACCATATCCACTTGCAAACGCGTATAAACATCATGTTTTGCATGGCATTTGTATGCATTCATATTTATTTACCTTTTCTTTTTTTTTTAGATACATACATGATTTTCACTTAAATAAATAGTTTACGACATATACATACATATTGTATTTGTTTTACAAGGGACATACGGCAATCGAGACATTTGAATCAAGCATTAAAATTAGCCTCTCAGTTTATTAATCCAGTATCATTTGACTTTAATCAGGCTTGGATATAATTATGTCGTTCTCTTTGTTCATCTTATTCTTCCATAGGTTTAAATACATACATGTACAATCAATCTACAGACGAGCGGACGTCGTGGCAGACGGACAGACATACAGACACAGATAATAGATACATGATACATGTCATATAATTACATTTCTTTTTTTACAGGAGATTGCCTGTCTTCATATAGTGGTATGCGATTTACGACATACGACAATGATAATGATATTGCTGGCGGCAACTGTGCTGTTGCATACAAAGGAGCCTGGTGGTACAAATCCTGCCATTGTGCAAATCTAAATGGGCAATATCTCAGCGGAACGCATGACACGGATGCAGATGGTGTAAACTGGGGTTTATTTCGAGGTCAACACTACTCCCTGAAATCAGTTATTATAATGATTAGAAAATATTAAAATCATACGTTTTGGCTGGTCTCTTTATTTAGATGAGTATGTTTGACCCATATAAAAACAGACGACGATAACATAGTATATTGTAGTCTGTTTAATGACCTATATCGTAATTGTAAATCAATGACTCTGACATACAATTGCATGGAAATATGGTGTATTCAAATTTGTATTAGATGATCAGGCCCACCCAATAATGTATGTTGTATTAAACAATAAAACCAGGATTTGTAGTAAGTGTGTTTTGGTTTTATTTTTCTTCTAAAAACAATAGAGAATTATCCAGAATGTTGTATATTTTTTAAACTTTTTAAAACAACTACAATCGGGCCTCAATTAATACACCTGAATTAATCAGTCATGAAGCATGTTCAATTAACACACCTGAACTAATCAGTCATGAAAAATGTTAGCAGTAAATACGCAAACTTTCTTTGATAAACTTGTTAAAAGGTTTATCAAAAGAAGTTATGACCCTATCATTTTGCAAAGCACTGCATGCTTGGTGGTGGACCAATTTACAGTTCGCCACTATGCTTTCCACTTTAATTGTGCGATGACCGGACAGGCTGTGGACCCTATCAGGACGTCTACCTAAAGCCCAAAGGACGGTGACGTTTGATTTTGTCTGCAGTCTTGTCTTGTCGTTTATTCTCGTGTTGCTCTGACTTCTGACAAGTCAATGAGTACCTTCTTTGTGGCTTTTTAGGCTTTTTTTTGTATTTATATATACACGAGCATCTTTGTGTTTTACTTATATTGCCTATTAATGCTGCCTTTTTGGTTAGAAAACAGAACTTTCATAGCGGGGATTTCTTTATTTTCACTGTCCCGTTTTATTGGGTTGAGGTAGGGTAAGAGTGAGGTTTGGTGCACCCTAGAACCTGGTTTAAACGCCCAGCGGCCTTTTTTGCCACTGACTGTTCCATGGCGGTAGCCCTATTGTCAACCGTTTTGTGTTTTTGATGTCTTATTTGGCCTTTTATTCATCTTTAAATTTGTTATTTGTTTCTGTGTGTGTTTGTGGTTCCAAATTTTATCTGGAAATAAAAGTGGAAACGTTAAAGCGTTTGAAAGCCTTGCTCGGGTTTTTAAAAAAAATCCCATTATGACGCAAACGTCACTAATTTAGACAAACCCGAAATATTTCACAATGCAGAAAATAACCTTAATGAAAGTATCAACGACGAAATTGACTCTGTAATTACCAAAGACGAAAAAGAGAACACTGTCGAAAAATTAAAGAATAGCAAAGCCTGCGGGGTGGACAAGGTTCTAAACGAACATGTAAAACATACACTACATATTATGAAACAGTTATACATTAAGCTTTTCAAATGGATACATGTATAGTGCCAGAAGATTTGACTATAGGAATTATTAATCCAATTTTTAAAAATAAACGACATTCCTTTGATCCCAGCAATTATAGACCAATCACATTGTTAAGTTGCTTCGGAAAACATTTTACAGCAATTATAAATATACGACTATAGACGTTTTTTTAGATACGCAGGTTATTATAACGGAACATCAAGCAGGATTTAGAAAATATTTTTTCTACTACTGATAATATGTTTATTTTACACAGCCTTATACAAATATTAAATAACAATAAAAAGAAAATATTCTGTGCAAACAAGCTTTCGACAAAGTATGGAGGGAAGCGTTATAGTATAAGCTATCAAAGCACGAAATAACAGGGAAATGTTTTAAAAGTACCTATAGTAATATAAAAGCATGTGTAACTGTAAAAAGAACACTCATCGACTTTCTTCCCCTCTAATATAGGAGTACGGCAAAGTTTAGATAAAGTGAAAACAAAATTGGCGAAAGGTTTTCACTATTTATCGTTTATTTAAACATACATTTTGCTTCACAAATTATCTTGGCAACGCACCGTACTGTTTGTTAAAGTATATAACCAAATTCAGAACAAGAACTCACAGGTTACCAGTTGAAACTGGTAATTGGAATAAAACTCCGCATGGTCGTAGAATAAGCCAGCTTTGCAAAACGGATATCGGAGATGAGTTTCATTATCTTTTTGTATGCCGCGAATTCAAATTTCAGCGTAGTAAATATATCAGTTCAGATGATTTCAAAAGACAAAATATATACAAATTTGATAAACTAATAAACACAAAAAAAATCGAAAATTGTATGAATTTATCAAAATCATCATGCAAAGAGTCAAAAAGAAAATATTCATGGTGAAATATAAGGTTGGTTGTTGCTTAGTTATGTATTTCTATTCACTTATATCGGTTTTGATTTATTATTTTGCCTTACACTTACCAACAAATAGATGATTAGCTCTCCCATATATGTGTATACGAAACAGTTATTTAATTAGATGGTAAATGAAAAGTACCTACGAAACCTTTTTTCTCCCAGCTATTAACAAATTGTATTACTTGTTTTGAAATTAACCATTTCATATTATATCTATATGTGTGTTTTCTAAATTATACTTATCATGAGCTTCGTTGATAATTTAAATGTTCTTGTGCATACCTCATATATTCATGTAAATGTGAATTGAGTGAATAAAAGATATTGTATTATATTGTATTGTATGCCTAACGGTGGTTAACATTTACTTATACAAATTCTCTCACCACTAAATACAATAGGCTGTAAATAGGTCATTAATTTATTTATAGAGTTGAATCACGTTCTTCCTGTACACAAGTTGTATCGCTTATAAGTGTAAGACCAGTTTAAAGAGGTCATCATGTATTCTCAGTTTTAGCACAAAAAACGCAGTCAACCAAAAGACACACATTCCAATCAGGAAATTCGTCAGAAAATGATACGACCCAATAATATTGTAACATACTTCATGCTTGCTGACTGAAACCTCGATAGTCAGTCACAACGCTTCACTTTTCTCTTGTGCGATACCCGTCATGGGACTATTATTGCACCTGCTGGTCATGCTGATCGTACCCTAGATTGGCTTTCTCGTTGATTACGATCGCTGTAGTTGTTCAGTGCAATTCTAGGTATATCCTGAGGTGTTTCTAACTATGTACTTTTATATATTTTTACAACAAAATATAGGTGTATCGTTTGCTAATTTCTCTGGATATGGATTTTTTCATTATTTATTAACATTCACACTAGCGTTTGTTTAGTTCTCTGTGACGGCTCCTCGACTACAAATCAGTAGTGTTATTACTTAACAGTTCTTTCGGATCTTCAAACCCACTCCATGTGGTTTTAAAGTATAATACCCTTCAAACCGGGGAATGAGCGTGTTTCAAAGTGTATTACCGTTCATGAACATACTCAGTAAAACCGAGTATGCTACCTTTCTCTGCTGTTTGTGAGTGTTGCTTACAAGGGAACCCCTGTTTAGTATGTATTCACAGTCTCTGAACTGAAATGTACCCATTCCGGTATTGAAGTTTGCTGAATGGAGGAACAACACTGCAGCATATGGAAGGTCCGTATATTTTGATCATTTGAATAAATCATAATATAAACACTTGTCCTATGTTCGAACGAGAATGATTACTTAACCAATGTGTACTTGTAAAGGCTGACAGTCCAAAATCGAAGGAGCTTATAAACATCGGAAAACTAGTGTAAGCAAAAGATGTCGTCAGTTTCATTTCATCTTATTCGTATTTAATAACAACATACTACATGTAGTACCATTTTGCTGCTTTACGTTATTATTATAGGTTTCGAATAATTTGTTTTTCTTGAAAATAAGTAAAACTTTGAGGAATAGTGAGATTTTCGGCAGTGGGTACAGCTATAAATCTGTACCGGTATTGTGAACCGAGGTTTTATTTACTGTATTTTTATCTTCATACTTCCCTGAACCCCATGTCCACCGCCATATGCATGCCATCTTCGGGATGGTTAACATTTTGTACTATTGATTTTATTAATATTGAGTTCTGCTCAACCCGGGGCTAGAGGGCGTGAGCGGAAGCTAGCATATTTCACTACCGCGCATGAACAGTCTCAATCAAACCGAGACTGCAATATTTCGTATGTGTCGTGCTCGGCCGTTTCCAAAGGTTCATTATCATACTCTTTTTTTTCCAATGCATCAGTTAGATGGATATAAAAGTCCTGCAAAATTCTCCTTACTCTGAGTACTCAATATAAATGAATATAAATATTAAATATAATTATTCCACTATATTGTTTCCATGAAATATGCACAGCTCATTTTGTTTACGAATACGGTAGGAAGCGCTTTTCATGCCTATATAAAAACATCACTGATCGAAAATGTCTAATTTACATTATATCTCTTTCTCTCTCACTCTTTCTCACTTTGTGTTGTATATTCTCTCTATCTTAATCTCAGCTGTATGTAAGTTTGTTTAAATGTTAACCATAGGGTCATACATGGCCGTATCTAGAGGGTCACGTGTTTTACATAGGTTTTCCATGTAACCCACGCACTCAGGTGATAAACATCATTTAGGTCAACTCGTACTCATTTAATTTTTCAAATGGTCAACTCGTACTCATCTCGTACTCAACATTTATTTCTTATGTTTAGAAAATTAAATGTGTATTTGTTACGTATTATGTTATGCATAAAACATAAATAATACATATTTTTAAGTATAGAATTGTACACCAAAATTATAAAGAAAATATATCAGTACGAGTTGATCAAAATGATATTTACATCCATTTGTATATGGGAGTAATTCATGGATTTCATGATTTACTTTGTGGTGATTATAACGAAAACAACAACAATATGTGTTACATATTAATATTTAAAACAAAATTGAATATAAATTATTTACAAAATGTACAATATATAGCCTACATTATATACACTGTTCCCTTACACTTTACTCAAACACAACGAATGACATTCTAAGGCGATGAATCCAGGACATTTGCCCCCAGGACATATAAACCTCAGTCCAAAGGTGCATAGGTGGACATTTGCCCATCACTTTCCACCATACCAAAAGTATGATAATGGACCTTTGGAAACGGCCGAGCACGACACATACGAAATATTGCAGTCTCGGTTTGATAACTTCATTGTGGTGTTTATTATTAAAACAATTTAAATCCCATTTTATATGAAAATATTAATTGCAATAAAGACAGAGAAGACAGAGAATTATGTGATTATTGAAATTACCAAACAAATAAAGTTACTATACTAAAATAAGAGGTAAATAATTACTGTGAACTTTTTCACCACTTACTAAAGACAAACAGGAGTGTAATTTGTGTAAGGTGAACAAGCAACTAAATGAATTATAGTGAGCATATATCATGTCGGTTTATTATACAATACAATACAATACAATATATTTTATTCACTCAATTCAAATTTACAAGAATATATGAGGTATGTATAACAACATTTAAATTATCATCGAGGCTCATATGCATAATAGAAAACAGATATTATATATATATAATATGACATGGTTAATTACAAAAGAGTAATGCAATTTGGTAATAGCTGGGAGAAGAAATGATCTCGCAGGTAGTCCTCATTTATCAACTAAAGATCTGTTTTGTATACACATATATGGGAGACTTCTTCATTTATTTTTTGTCAAATGCATCGCAAAATAAGTCGAAACCAATACATAATTAAAAAAAACAAAACAGTATTACATTACAACATGAATAGTATCTATTTGACTCTTTGCATGATGTTTTTAATCAATTCACACACTTTTCTATACTCTTCATTATTTGTGTTGTTTATTAATTTATCAAATATGTACACATTGGGTCTTTTAAAATATGCTGAACTGATATATTTACTACGGTGAGTTTTGAATTCGCGGCATACAAACAGATAATGGAACTCATCCCCTATATCCGTTTTGCAAAGCTGGCATATTCTACGATTCCAAAGGTCAATTATCATACTGTTTTTTTATTCCAATTGCCAGTTTCAACTGGTAACCTATAATTTCTTGTTCTGCATATGGTTATATACTTTAACAAACAATATGGTGCTTTGGTAACTTAAAGATAGTTTTCAAAGCAAAACTTATTTTAAATAAACGATAGGAGGTGCTGTTGCTCGAATTCATTATTTTAGAATACCACTCATTTAAGAATAAATCTTGAGTTTTTGATTTACTGAACACTTCAACCATTTAGAGTTGGAAAAGTTTCTCGAATCCCGTGCTCCACCTAGGCCACATTTACCTAGGCCAGATCTAATCAGTATGTCTCTGATCTGATAATTCCACCGAAAGTTAATTTTGCAATAGTTGATGCGCTATATTTGAAATGACTGCGTAGTATTTCATAAATTAAGCTTGAAAGTTTAGATCTTTCTGGATCGTTATTTTTTCCCAAAACGAAATTACTCTAGTTTGAATATCTACTGATATTGGAAATACCCCTGTTTCCCCGTGTAACATATAATTAACAGTAGATTTCTTTAGATTCAAAATATACTTTAAAAACGTCAATTGTACCCTGTCAATTACATCAATATTTCTATAACCCCAAATTTCGCTGCCATATAAAAGAGTGGGTTTAATTGGTTTATCGATTAAATCTATTTGCAAGTCTACTGGTAATGACAAATGTCTAGCTTTCTTGAGAAGACTGTTTAGAGAGCTCTGGTAGCCTGATTAGCAATATGTTTCTTTGCCACATAAAAAGAGGCACTTCTACTAAAATATATACCTAGGTGCATTGAACATAGTATTTATCAGACTCATGAAAGCGAGAAAAAATACAGGGAGCTATATCGTGTGTCTCGTAATCAAAAACATGAACAAATGTTTTGAAAAATAGTACAAACTAAATATTTAGACATACTTCATTATAATAAATTATAATTTCATTATAACAAACTATAAACAAATACACAAAAAAAATGAGTACGAGTTTTTTTATGGTGAGTACGAGTTGACCAATATATGAGTACGAGTTGACCAAAATGAGTACGAGTTAAACCGGAAGCATCGTTTGGGGGCCCATATTCATCTTGTTGTAAACACTAGGAACGGGGGCCTATTAAATAAATTAGAACATTTATGTTTCTCATTTTACAGAAAACTGATAGGTGCATTTCTTTTCTTTCTCTTTTTCTCTTTTCCACAAAATAAATAAATAATCGTCACATAAGTCACATTATAATTACAGTAGTTGTTTATATATTTTTCAAAATTTATGAACGTAATTTTATATTGCGATCAAAATCTGTGATTAGCAATGAAAGTTTGGCAATATTTGATTGTTATAATTGGTTTATATTTGTATGTTCATTTTAACACCAATACAAGTGTACTGTTAGTGTTTACATTAAAACGTTAACACTGCCTAGACAATTACACTATGTGGACTTGCCAAGAAGTTTGTGGAGCACTCATCTTCCCATTAGATAATATTTCCGTCAGATATGGAACGACCGTTTATAGACAAATTATTGTTATCTATCTCTATCATGTCTATGGGTACGAACTGTGCACCCCTTGTCGCAGATTTGTTTTTATATTGATATGAAAGAGATTTCATGTTGAAGTTACACTCACCCTCCTCCACAACCAAATCACCAAAAACCACATTAACATACCACAACAATCTTCAACCCAACCCCCTACAACTAAATCACACCTAAAAACACTCAAACCAAACAATCCCATTATACACAACACCCACACATCCCTCTCTCATCAAACCAAATCACAAACCAACCAAACTCATTTCCATAATCTCCCAAAACATTTTAATATATACACCCAACAACTAAAAACACTCTCAATACACAATAATCTTCCAAACCACAACTACCCAATATACACCACCCCCCTACACACCTTTAACCCAACCCACCAACTACCCCAAACTTCCCATAACACATACCATCAAAAAAACCCACACCCCTACCAAACCTCCACAACATCTCCCCTTCACACCCCATCAACACATTATCATCAAATCCCCCAACTACCTCACAATTACATCACACAACACACAAATAACCCAATAACCCTTAAACACCCCCCACTCAACATCACACCAAATCCCCTCCAACATCAAATTTTATTCACAAACCCAAATCACATAACAAACCAACATCTCATCCTTCCTTATATTCAACATCATCAAACACCCTCCCCCTTCATATCTAAATCAAAATAATCTAAATAAATACTATCACCCATTAAACAAAAATAATCAATTAATATACCTACCATCCACAACAAATATTAAAACTTCACAATAAAAAACTACATACACACACCATTTCACAAATACAAAACAACACAAAACTACCATATCAATAATACCTCTCCACTACCATCCCTTATCAAAAACAAACCCATACTAAAACAATTTAATCCTACTTACCTATCTCTTAAATTATCCCACCCCCATTAACCCTCTTAAAAAATCATTAACCCCTCTTCCTACAATACCCAAATATAAATATCATAAAACAAATTAAAACACAAAACCTAATAAAATAAATATATATAAATATAATCATACTAAACCCATATAAAACATAACTCAAATACACCCACACAACAATAACACACACATAAACAACCCTTCCCATATTACCTCACAATACACACTCCAATATCATATACCATTAATCACACTATAAATACCCAAACACCAACCTAACCAAAACACCAAAACATAACTCCTCACCTCCCCCCATCAACCATTCCCCCCCTAACCCAACCCCCCCAACACACCCCCTACAAAACCAACCCATACTAACTAAACAACAACCTAAACTCTACCTACCACTCACTCTAATAACACTCTAATAACAACCCCCTCTCATACTACTCACTCTATAAACCCACCCCCCTCTCATCTCCTCAACACAAAAATACTCATATACATCTACCCCCAAATCCTACACATCTACCAACCCCAACCCCACATACTAATACTACCTACCCTCCTCAAACTAACCACCCAACCCTCAAACCATCAAATCAACACCCCTCCCATACCTCCATACCACCACTCACTACCAAAACACAACTAATAATAATAATATCTACATCTCTACATACTCCCATTATTATCCCAA
>JAWPHD010012609.1:0-74614 GCA_037043455.1 Cyrtodaria siliqua
TTTTCTATTTATGAAGAGCTTATCACGCACTAGTTTTACATTGTTTCTTTTGTCCAATCGAGCTAGTTTTGCCTATTGGTACATCTTAATCCAGGTGTTCCAATGATACTTGGCGCGTTAGTTATAAACCAGTTTGAAAAGGTGTCACATACATAGTTATAATTGAAAACACATTTACACCTCCATTGTTATTGAACTAGATCAATTGAATTTCATATTTTCTTTCATTCTTATGTACTGCTTAATACGAACGAACAAAAAAGAACTTACTTGATTTTAATCAATAATAACAATTTTGCTGTAATATGTAACAAATAAAATAACAAATATTTGATTTTAATCAATAATAAAGAATGAACCATAATTAATATTATGCCTTTATGGGACATTTGATTGTCTTTTCGAACAATTAGGTCAGAATTATACTAAATTAAAATTTAAACATAATCATTTTATTTCTTTTTTGTTTTTGATTAATATTACTAATCATTTGCTGAAATGTGACTAATGTTGTAAACAAATAGTGGTTTAAATCAATAATAACGATTTTATAGTGTCTTTTCGGAACATTGAAAGTTCTTTTCGCTAATGTCTATAGAATTCACTAAAATATATTAACATGGAGTATAACGTTCATTTAAATATTATTATTTTTAATTCTTATTACTATTCTTTTACTTAAATTTAACTAATTGTATAAACAATATTTGATTTAAATAAATAATAAATATTTTATAGTGTCTTTTTGGAACATTGAAAGTTCTTTTCGCTAATGTAGAATTCACTAAAATATATTAACATGGAGTATAACGTTCATTTAAATATTTTTTTTTTAATTCTTATTACTATTCTTTTACTTAAATTTAACTAATTGTATAAACACTATTTGATTTAAATCAATAATAATGATTTTATAGTGTATTTTCGGAACATTGAAAGTTCTTTTCGCCTGGGATGATAATAAATATAAAGCCGTGTTTTCGCTAATGCAAAATCCACAATATATTAACATGAGTATAACTTCAAAAAAAAAAATCCAGTTTTTTTATTCTTATTACTATTCTTTTAATTAATTTGACTAATGATATAAAAAATATTTGATTTAAATCAATAATTATGATTTTGCACTGTCTTTTCGGATATTTCTTTTCTTTCGCGAAAATAACATTCTTTTCGGTATCTAGTCCGCGCTAAAACGAAGTATCCGGTCTATGAGTGATAGCATATGGCAATCTCCACGCAGAGTTATCGTTCCTTGCACTCAAATAATGACTCTGGTAGGTTACATTGCACCATTGCGTACCGAAGCATTGTGGTGTAGTGGTTATAGCGTCAGCCTTGCATTCGGGAGGTCGTGGGCTCGAGTCCCCTGACCGCGTCATATCAAAGACTTTAAAAATGGAGTAGTCACTTGTAACCCTTGCCTGACGAGCAAATAATGGGTAGTGCTACGACTGATTGACCAGTGTCAGAATAATGTGACTGGGTGGGTGGGGGTATCATGTCTACTACGGCGTGGTATTCCAGTGTGGCAGCACTATAAAGAAACCATTGAGTTCGCTGCTTCAAGTAGACATATCATCACATCACACAACAACACACAGATAAAAGTCCAGACATTGTGCCTATAATCGTCGGGTAGGACGCCTGTCGTAGGTGGAGGGACTATAATCCTTAGAAATACACACACATGCACCATTGCGTTTGTGCTTCCGTGGTGTATAGTCAAATAGTGCCTAATAAAAAACGTTTCCCTTCCTTACTAGTGATATAAAATGCATACTTTTTATTGCTTTTTGTTATTATTACCTATAATTCAGCCAAATGATGTATTGTGAACATTGATTAGTGTTTGTTTGAGATATTTAATTATAATTGACATAGACAGTAAAGCGAAAGTAGAAATGGGGTAAATCTATCTGTGACGTGTCAAAATAGAACGTGACGTCATTCAACAGATTGGCTTGTTCTCACATGATACATGGCCCCCTGTTTTTATTGCATTTTTGTATTGACGGACGCTCGATCGTTTGATTGATATGTCTTTTAAAATTTTCTACGGAGAAAAATGCGCATTTTTTATCTCTTGATATACATTCGTCCTATATAAAACAAAGAAGAAAAATCAATGGTGCAATGTAACCTGGTAGAGATTGAGCATATGGCTGAAAACGGTACCGTTTTCGCCAAGAACGGTACGGCTTTTACCCACAACCTGAGAAAACGGCTGACTTGTAATATTTTCAATGTTGAAGCGACCAAGCCACAGACTTAATTCGATTAGTTCAAGCAGGTAATGTTTTAATTCTGACATTTTTTGAATGGCTCCTTGTGACTGTTTATTGTACATGTTATCAGTTGTGGTCTTGAACACTTGAGTAGGAGGGTGCATTAGGATGAATAGATAGATAGTAGGGAATGTAAAGAAATGGAAGTGGGGCTGATAGGGTCTGTGTCGTATAGATCTGTGTGCTACAGAAAGGTAGAGTCGATCAGCCTAATTCTTTACACCTTTGGCTAAAAATAGCCACTCAGATTGTTGTTCGGAAAAGCCAATCTCTACCCAGAGTACACTCGTTCCTCATTTGACTCTTGTCAAAGTCAAAGGAAGTAGGGCGAACGGTTAGGTCACGTGATTTATAATAAATCCTTTTGCGTGATCTGCAAAGATAAAATATAGACCTATATTAAATAATTTCAATTTTTATTTCTATGAGTTAATTTTTTTTAATAATTTTCTGCTATCGAGCTTCGGTTTGAAATATTTACATATGCGTTTCGATTGAGGAGACCTACTGTGCATTTCAGGGTACCTATGCGTCGAATATGAATCGAGATTTTTTTCTTATTACTTGCTATATGTTTTCATACCTGTTATAAATAGATAGAATGAAAATAGACGCTCCTGGATCTGTTTACAATCTTGCTGTAGCTATCCGTTTAGCTTCACAAAGCCCGAAATTCATTTTGCCACCCCGTGTTTACGTTGTATTGTTTGGGGCGCTTGTTTCAGCCAAAGGTTTTTCTGCAGTAACTCAAGCAATTTAAATAAAACGTACATCAGTTATATATCATTAGAACTTGCTTTTTTAGTGGTAAATAAAACTACTTTACTTTTGAAAATCGGTTGAGAAGTAAATATTTTACAGCCAAAATGATTTTTAGATGGGGCTTTTCCTATGTAAATTCCTTGTTGGTGGAACAGCAGAAAATACACAAATGTCAAATAATTTCAGTAATACTTCATATTTTGTCATAAAACTTTCAGGTGGTCTTAATGTACTAATATCCAACAATTTAAAACTATTTTTGAATAAAAAATCTAAAAAAATATATTTTTCGATTTTTTCATGCAGCAGAATTTTGCATTGAAAATGACCCATCAAAATCAACTTTCTCCCATGAAATTTTTATTTCTCAACCGATTTTGAAAAGTAAGGTATTTTTATTTACCACTAAAAATGTCTGTTTCACTGATATACAACGTATTTAGGTAGCAGATTAATTTTATCTTAAAAGTCCAAAAAACCTTTGGCTGAAACAAGCACCCCAAACAATAATTCAATGAACAGCCAAAAACCTTAACGTCTCACACCACAATTACCGTATTTGTCGGCCTATAGCGCGCATGCGCATATAACGCGCACCCCTATATTGGGCCTGAAATCCTTGGAAAACAACTTTTTGTTATGTATTGTAGCGTAAACCGAGCATAATAAACATGTGTTTTCAATTTCAGGACAGCAGAGCGCCATTTTGAATCACTGACCAAAGAGAAAATGTAAAACAAATTTTAATTGGCTAAAACAAGCTGCATGTTAGACTGTGTTTTTTTACTCAAGTGTAAATAAACTTGTACTGTTGAATGTAATTTTGTTGTTTACTCAAGTTTTAATAAAATAAAAATCCCCACGCCCTTGTTCAACTTTTATTACGATCATATTAAATTTATTAATCTGGCGTTGTTTGACTGGTGTTGTTTCCAGGTTATTAACTCTTGCTTGTCAATTTGAAGTTGTTGACAATTTGAAGGTGTTGACAGTTTGAGAGGTTTCTCGAAATGAGATGCATTGTCTTGTGGCATCACCTATTAAACGCATTTTCTTACACATTGTGTCAGCACCTACTCAAACTTCTGAAGTAATCAAGGACAATTAAGGAATTGACATTTTTCTGCGTACATGTATTGTTACATGTTTGTTTAATAATCACCATAGTCATCATTGTTTGCGGTCATATTAGCAAAAAACAAACACTTCACACTTTTTCCCAGTCAAACCCTTTATGAATAATCAAGATTTTACGTTGTCAAAATTCAGACTTTAACAAATGAATATGTGCGGTAAATGTACCCGGTAGTCGTCGTTAGGAAGAAAACATAATATTCTATTCTATTCACGGTAAACCCGTCTACGTAAAACGGAAACCACAGCCTCGTTATCATTTCACTTTGCCGATTGATGTAAACAATGATATTTTTCAACATTTCAATGGTATTTTCTCAACAATAATCAACATAAAACATGGTAAAGTTTGATTTTATTCTTTTTATTGATAATAAGCATATAGTATACAACGCATTTTATTGAAACAATAGAAACAAGCCAACTTTTGTTCGATTCAATCTCTCTAGTAAACGGCCAGTCTTGCGACTTTTTGAAACCCACAAAACTTCTCGTCTTGGCTGAAAAAAAAAGAGTAAAACATCACTTGTTGCTTAAACCGCGCACCCCAACTTCAGCCACAGAATCTGGGGTAAAAAAGTGCGCGCTATAGGCCGAGGAATACGGTAATTTTCCATAGGGTCCCATTGTAATGTTTTTGTTCGTGGCATAGAGATAAAAAAGATTTTGCAACATGTATTTATGCTTAAATTCTTCATTGATCCAATATCTGCATGCTATTAACTTTTAACGAATATTTACCAGGAACTTTTTTTAATTTCATGTTTGCCTGACACCTATCAAAATTTAGACAAAAATACAACCCCGTGGAGATTAGACCCATGATGTGTAAAATGAGGCAGAATTAGCTAGAAATCTTATATCAACATGCATTTTTCTGGGATCTCTTCCTAAAATGCTGTAGATTTAGAACCTGGTAAAGATAAATCAATGTATCCTGTAAAATGTAGAAAAGCGAACTTATTTTTTTTATTTACCTCCTTCATCTGTAGGGCAGGAGTATTCAAGGGAGATAAAAGTGGTGTGAGTCCTTAAGGTCATTTTTTAGCTCTACTGATCAGAGATCAGCAGAGCTTATGCCGTGGTGCGGCGTCCGTCGTCCGTCCGTCTGTCCGTCCGTTAACTTTTATTTGTAGCGACTACTCCTCTGAAACTACTGGATGGATATTCATAAAACTTTACAGAAATGTTGCCCATGAAGTCTAGTTGATCCTAGCAAAAATTCATGTTGATGTGAAATCCAAGATGGCCGCCAAAGCTAAAAATAGATTTTTTTCTGTCCGTCAATTTTTTTTTGTAGCGACTACTCCTCTGAAACTACTGGATGGATATTCATAAAACTTTACAGAAATGTTGCCCATGAAGTCTAGTTGATCCTAGCAAAAATTCATGTTGATGTGAAATCCAAGATGGCCGCCAAAGCTAAAAATAGATTTTTTAAATTCAAGTTTGTAGCGACTACTTCTTAAAAACTATAATTGATATTGATATGGGACTTTTTCTAAAATGATCAGCATGACATGATGTTGGTCCTTGTCGAAAATCGTTATGATTTGACGTTAAACATGGCTGCCAGCGGCCATCTTTGTTTACATAGAGTTATATAATGAAAACTTGTAGCGACTACTCCTTTGAAACTACTTGACGGATTTTCATGAAACTTCACAGGAATGTTGCTCTTGATGTCTAAATGATCTTAGCAAAATTTCAGGTCGGCCGGAAATTCAAGATGGCCGCCACGGCTAAAAATAAATTTTCAAAATACAAGTTTGTAGCAACTACTTCTTGAAAACTATAAGTGATATTGATATGGGACTTTTTCTTAAATGATCAGCATGACATGATGTTGGTCCTTATCAAAAATTGTTTTGATTCGACGTAAAACGTGGCTGCCAGTGGCCATCTTTGTTTACATAGAGTTATATAGTAAAAACTTGTAGCGACTACTCCTCTGAAACTACATGGCGGATTTTCATGAAACTTTACAGGAATGTTGCTCTTAATGTCTAATTGATCCTAGCAAAATTTCAGGTCGGCCGGAAATTCAAGATGGCCGCCATGGCTAAAACTAGATTTTCAAAATACAAGTTTGTAGCGACTACTTCTTGAAAACTATAAGTGATATTGATATGGGACTTTTTCTTAAATGATCAGCATGACATGATGGTTATCCGAGTCGAACATTATTTTGATTCTACATTAAACATGGCTGCCAGTGGCCATCTTTGTTTACATAGAGTTATATAATGAAAACTTGTAGCGACTACTCCTCTGAAACTACTTGACGGATTTTCATGAAACTTCACAGAAATGTTGCTCTTGATGTCTTATTGATCCTAGCAAAATTTCAGGTCGGCTGGAAATTCAAGATGGCCGCCATGGCTAAAAATAGATTTTCAAAATGCAAGTTTGTAGCGACTACTTCTTGAAAACTATAAGTGATATTGATATGGGACTTTTTCTAAGATGATCAGCATTACATGATGTTGGTCCTTGTCAAAAATCATTTTGATTAGATGTAAACATGGCTGTCAGCGGCCATCTTTGTTTACATAGAATTATATAATGAAAACTTGTAGCGACTACTCCTCTGAAACTTCTTGACGGATTTTCATGAACTTCACAGGAATGTTGCTCTTGATGTCTAATTGATCCTAGCAAAATATCAGGTCGGCCGGAAATTCAAGATGGCCGCCACGGCTAAAAATAATTTTTCAAAAAACAAGTTTGTAGCGACTACTTCCTGAAATCAAAATCAATCAGTAGAGCTTCAAGGTCATTGACCTCTTGTTTTTCTAATGATCACCTCAATAATAATTGAACATGTGTACAAATCAATTACACGCTGAAAAGTGCTAAACGTTTGATTCCATGTTTATTGCTTTTCAAATTATTCAAGTTTTAGTGACCTAGGGTATTGGTCGAAATTCAGGCCGAGCACCTTTAATATTTTGAAAATCTACAGTAGTGATAAGGATTTTGCATTTTCCTGGTCATTTGTGCTCAGCTATGTCTGAAACTTTCAAATATACGTGAAAAGGCATCTCTACATCTAAATATAGCATAAAAATGATCTTTAAGAAATGATTATTAAGAAAAATGCTGAAAATAATAAACTCAAACTAAGGGTTACCCGTCAAAATTTTGATTTTCCAGGAAAAGTAACAGTCTCTCGCTTTAATTTTGACATTTTTTCAAAGTAGTCTGTCTTCATTGATATGTGTGTTTGTTTTACAAGCCAATAGCTGTAAAATAAAGCTAAAATTATGCTTATACCTGTATAGGTTTTGAAAATATAGTTAATTTTTAGTTAAACATGGTATCAAGTAAAATTTCTGCTAATTCCTGCAATATGAAGATAACTTGTAGTAACTATACATACACAGACGGGATTTCTGAATAACCGTGTTAACTGTGTCCTAACATGTCTGAAACGTTCACAGATACACAAACCATGCATAGAGGTGAAGGATGTAAGGTACTCGTTCTGCAGCTCTAAAGCGCAAGGGCTTAGAGAAGAATGATGGAAATTCCCATTCTGAAGCTCTAAATTGCAAGGCATTAGAGATGAATGATGAAAGATACCTGTTCTGCAGCTCTAAAGCGCAATGCCTTAGCATTAAAGGATGAAAGATACTCGTTCTGCAGCTCTAAAGCGCAATACCTTAGAGATGACGGATGAAAATGCCATTCTGCAGCTCTAAAGCGCAATGCCTTAAGAATAACGAATAAAGATACCCATTCTGCAGCTCTTTCTTAACGTCTCACACCACAATTAATTTTCCATAGGGTCCCATTGTAACGTTTTGTTCGTGGCATAGAGATAAAAAAGATTTTGCAACATGTATTTATGCTTAAATTCTTCATTGATCCAATATCTGCATGCTATTAACTTTTAACGAATATTTACCAGATAGGTTTTTAAAAAGCAAGTTTGTAGCGACTACTTCTTGAAAACTATAAGTGATATTGATATGGGACTGTTTCTAAAATGATCAGCATGACATGATGTTGGTCCTTGTCAAAAATCGTTTTGATTCAACGTTAAACATGGCTGCCAGCGGCCATCTTTGTTTACATAGAATTATATAATGAAAACTTGTAGCGACTACTCCTCTGAAACTACTTGACGGATTTTCATGAAACTTCACAGGAATGTTGCTTTTGATGTCTAATTGATCCTAGCAAAATTTTAGGTCGGCCGGAAATTCAAGATGGCCGCCACGACTAAAAATACATTTTCAAAATACAAGTTTGTAGCGACTTCTTCTTGAAAACTGTAAGTGATATTGATATGGGACTTTTTCTAAAATGATCAGCATGACATGATGTTGGTCCTTGTCAAAAATTGTTTTGATTCAACGTTAAACATTGCTGCCAGCGGCCATCTTTGTTTACATAGAGTTATATAGTAAAAACTTGTAGCGACAACTCCTTTGAAACTACTTGGCGGATTTTCATGACACTTTACAGGAATGTTGCTCTTAATGTCTTATTGATCCTAGCAAAATTTCAGATCGGCCAGAAATTCAAGATGGCCGCCACAGCTAAAAATAGATTTTTAAAAAAGTAAGTTTGTAGCGACTACATCTTGAAAACTATAAGTGATATTGATATGGGACTTTTTGTAAAATGATCAGCATGACATGATGGTTATCAGAGTCAAACATTATTTTGATTCGACGTTAAACATGGCTGCCAGTGGCCATCTTTGTTTACATAGAGTTATATAATGAAAACTTGTAGCGACTACTCCTCTGAAACTACTTGACGGATTTTCATGAAACTTCACAGGAATGTTGCTCTTGATGTCTTATTGATCCTAGCAAAATTTCAGGTCGGCCGGAAATTCAAGATGGCCGCCACGGCTAAAAATAATTTTTCAAAAAACAAGTCTGTAGCGACTACTTCCTGAAATCAAAATCAATCAGTAGAGCTTCAAGGTCATTGACCTCTTGTTTATATATATATATATATAGAGAGTCCATCAAATAGATCGCTGTCCTGAAACGTCATTACATTGGCTATTGTAAACATTACTTAATGAGTTCATTGTGTATGTGTGCGCGTGTGTTTTCTATATATATATATATATATATTTATATATATATAAAAAAGAAATATAATGTATATTGATGTATTTCGGACTGATACTTTTCCCCTTGTTTTTTTAGCAATCAGAGATCAGCAGAGCTTATGCCGTGGTGCAGCGTCCGTCGTCCTTCGTCCGTCTGTCTGTCCGTAAACTTTTATTTGTAGCGACAACTCCTCTGAAACTACTGGATGGATATTCATGAAACTTTACAGAAATGTTGCCCATAAAGTCTAGTTGATCCTAGCAAAAATTCATGTTGATCTGAAATCCAAGATAGCTGCCAAAGCTAAAAATAGAGTTTAAAAATACAAGTTTGTAGCGACTACTTCTTGAAAACTATAAGTGATATTGATATGGGACTTTTTCTAAAATGATCAGCATGACATGATGTTGATCCTTGTCAAAAATCGTTTTGATTCAACGTTAAACATGGCTGCCAGCGGCCATCATTGTTTACATAGAGTTATATAGTAAAAACTTATAGCGACTACTCCTCTGAAACTACTTGACGGATTGTCATGAAACTTTCAGGAATGTTGCTCTTGATGTCTAATTGATCCTAGCAAAATTTCAGTTCTGCCAGAAATTCAAGATGGCCGTCACAGCTAAAAATAGATTTTTAAAAAATAAGTTTGTAGCGACTACTTCTTGAAAACTATACGTGATATTGATATGGGACTTTTTCTAAAATGATCAGCATGACATGATGTTGATCCTTGTGGAAAATTATTTTGATTCGACGTTAAACATGGCTGCCAGTGGCCATCTTTGGTTACATAGAGTTATATAGTAAAAACCTGTAGCGACTAATCCTCTGAAACTACTTGACGGATGTTCATGAAACTTCACAGGAATGTTCCTTTTGATGTCTAGTTGATCCTAGAAAAATTTCAGGTCGGCCGGAAATTCAAGATGGCCGCCACGGCTAAAAATAGATTTAAAATAAATAAGTTTGTAGCGACTACTTCTTCAAAACTATAAGAGATATTGATATGGGACTTTTTCTAAAATGATCAGTATGACATGATGTTGGTCCTTGTCGAAAATCGTTTTGATTTGACGTTAAACATGGCTACCAGCGGCCATCTTTGTTTACATAGAGTTATATAATGAAAACTTGTAGCGACTACTCCTCTGAAACTACTTGACGGATTTTCATGAAACTTCACAGGAATGTTGCTCTTAATGTCTAATTGATCTTAGCAAAATTTCAGGTCGGCCGGAAATTCAAGATGGCCGCCACGGTTAAAAATAGATTTTCAAAAAACAAGTCTGTAGCGACTACTTCCTGAAATCAAAATCAATCAGTAGAGCTTCAAGGTCATTGACCTCTTGTTAAAAAATAAGTTTGTAGCGACTACTTCTTGAAAACTATAAGAGATATTGATATGGGACTTTTTCTAAAATGATCAGGATGACATGATGTTGGTCCTTGTAGAAAATCATTTTGATTCGACGTTAAACATGGCTGCCAGCGGCCATCTTTGTTTACATAGAGTTATATTATGAAAACTTGTAGCGACTACTCCTCTGAAACTACTTGACGGATTTTCATGAAACTTCACAGGAATGTTGCTCTTGATGTCTAATTGATCCTAGCAAAATTTCAGGTCGGCCCGAAATTCAAGATGGCCGCCACGGCTAAAAATAGATTTTTAGCTCTACTGATCAGAGATCAGCAGAGCTTATGCCGTGGTGCGGTGTCCGTCGTCCGTCCGTCCGTCTGTCCGTCTGTCTGTCCGTAAACTTTTATTTGTAGCGACTTCACAGCTGAAACTACTGGATGGATATTCATGAAACTTTACAGAAATGTTGCCCATAAAGTCTAGTTGATCCTAGCAAAAATTCATGTTGATGTGAAATCCAAGATGGCCGCCAAAGCTAAAAATAGAGTTTTAAAATACAAGTTTGTAGCGACTTCTTCTTGAAAACTAGAAGTGATATTGATATGGGACTTTTCTAAAATGATCAGCATGACATGATGTTGATCCTAGTCAAAAATCGTTTTGATTCAACGTTAAACATGGCTGCCAGCGGCCATCTTTGTTTACATAGAGTTATATAGTAAAAACTTGTAGCAACTACTTCTCTGAAACTACTTGGCGGATTGTCATGAAACTTTACAGGAATGTTGCTCTTGATGTCTAATTGATCCTAGAAAAATTTCAGGTCGGCCGGAAATTCAAGATGGCCGTCACAGCTAAAAATAGATTTTTAAAAAATAAGTTTGTAGCGACTACTTCTTGAAAACTATAAGTGATATTGATATGGGACATTTTCTAAAATGATCAGCATTACATGATGTTGATCCTAGTCAAAAATCGTTTTGATTCAACGTTAAACATGGCTGCCAGCGGCCATCTTTGTTTACATAGAGTTATATAGTAAAAACTTGTAGCGACTACTCCTCTGAAACTACTAGGCGGATTGTCATGAAACTTTACAGGAATGTTGCTCTTGATGTCTAATTGATCCTATCAAAATTTGAGGTCGGCCGGAAATTCAAGATGGCCGTCACAGCTAAAAATAGATTTTTAAAAAATAAGTTTGTAGCGACTACTACTTGAAAACTATAAGTGATATTGATATGGGACTTTTTCTAAAATGATCAGCATGACATGATGTAGATCCTTGTGAAAAATTATTTTGATTCAACGTTAAACATGGCTGCCAGTGGCCATCTTTGGTTACATAGAGTTATATAGTAAAAACTTGTAGTGACTACTCCTCTGAAAGTACTTGACGGATGAAACTTCACAGGAATGTTGCTCTTGATGTCTAGTTGATCCTAGAAAAATTTCAGGTCGGCCGGAAATTCAACATGGCCGCCACAGCTAAAAATAGATTTAAAATAAATAAGTTTGTAGCGACTACTTCTTCAAAACAATAAGAGATATTGATATGGGACTTTTTCTAAAATTATCAGTATGACATGATGTTGGTCCTTGTCGAAAATCGTTTTGATTTGACCTTAAACATGGCTGCTTTGTTTACATAGAGTTATATAATGAAAACTTGTAGCGACTACTTCTTTGAAACTACCTGACGGATTTTCATGAAACTTCACAGGAATGTTGCTCTTAATGTCTTATTGATCTTAGCAAAATTTCAGGTCGGCCGGAAATTCAAGATGGCCGCCACGGTTAAAAATAGATTTTCAAAAAACAAGTCTGTAGCGACTACTTCCTGAAATCAAAATCAATCAGTAGAGCTTCAAGGTCATTGACCTCTTGTTTTTGTTATGTCGTCTGATCTTCATCAATTTTTTACAGCACCTTCCTCTCATCAAGCACTTACTATTCCCTGAAACTGGGTCACTGTGACCTACTTTCTCCCAAATATATGTACATTAACCTTTTTAGCTCTACTGGCCCAAGGCCAGTGTGCTTATGGGATGCCGAGTTGTCCGTCGTCCGTCCGTCCGTCGTTAATTTTTGTCTCGTTAAGACGATAGGGCCTTCATTTTTTATCCGATCTTTACCAAGCTTTAACAGGTTGTTAATATCAATAAAAGCTCGAATGAGTTCGAAAACCAGTCAGATCGGACAAGTAACAACGGAGTTATGGCCCTTGATTTAGTTAAAAATGCTATATTGCTATATTTTGCCTCGTTAAGACGATAGGGCCTTCATTTTTCATCCTATCTTTACCAAACTTTACCACATTGTTAATATCAATGAAAGCTCGGACAAGTTCGAAAACCAGCCAAATTGGACCAGTAAGAGCGGAGTTATGGCCCTTGATTTAGTTAAAAATGCTATATTTTGCCTCCATAATACGATAGGGGCTTTATTGTTCATCCGATCTTTACCAAACTTTATCAGATTGTTAATGTCATTGAAAGCTCAAACAAGTTTGAAAACCAGCCTTATCGGACCAGTAACAGCGGAGTTATGGCCCTTGATTAGGTAAAAATGGTATATTTTGCCTCGTTAAGACGATAGGGGCTTCATTGTTCATCCGATCTTTACCAAACACTATCAGATTGTTAATATCAATAAAAGCTTGGACAAGTTCATAAAGCAGCCATATCGGACTAGTAACAGCGGAGTTATGGCCCTTTATTTAGTTAAAAATGCTATATTTTGCCTCGTTAAGACGATAGGGGCTTCATTGTTCCGATCCTTATCAAACTTTATCAGATTGTTAATATCAATGAAAGCTTGGACAAGTTCGAAAACCATTCATATCGGACCAGTATCAGCGGAGTTATGGCCCTTGATTTAGTTCAAAATGCTATATTTTGTCTTGTTAAGACGGTAGTGCCTTCATTTTTCATCCGATCTTTACCAAGTTTTATCAGATTGTTAATGTCAATGAAAGCTCGGTCAGGTTCGAAAACTAGCCAGATCGGACCAGTAACAGCGAAGTTATGGTCCTTGATTTTGTAAAAAAATGCTATAATTTGCCTCGTCATACGATAGGGCTTCATTTTGCATCTGATCTTTGCCGAACTTTACCAGATTTTATGACTATTTTTTTTTTTTTTTTTTATTTTTTTTCGTAATTTATTTATTTTTTTATTTATTTTTGAATTTTTTTCTTTTGAATTTTTTTTTTATTATTATTTTTTTTTATTTATTTTTATTTTTATTGTCTCTACTGGCGAAGTTCGAAAACCAGCCAGATCGGACCAGTAATGGCGGAGTTATGGCCCTTGATTAGGTAAAAATGGTATATTTTGCCTCGTTAAGACGATAGGGGCTTCATTGTTCATCCGATCTTTACCAAACACTATCAGATTGTTAATATCAATAAAAGCTTGGACAAGTTCATAAAGCAGCCATATCGGACTAGTAACAGCGGAGTTATGGCCCTTGATTTAGTTAAAAATGCTATATTTTGCCTCTTTAAGATGATAGTCACTCACTTCATTGATGTTATAAGAGCCATATTAGCCAGTAGAGCGTACACAGGCCCTCTTGGGCCTCTTGTTTTTAGCTCTACTGATCAGAGATCAGCAGAGCTTATGCCGTGGTGCGGCGTCCGTCCGTCTGTCCATCTGTCCGTAAAATTTTATTTGTAGCTACTACTCCTCTGAAACTACTGGATGGATATTCATGAAACGTTACAGAAATGTTGCCCATGAAGTCTAGTTAATCCTAGCAAAAATTCATGTTGATGTGAAATCCAGATGGCCGCCAAATCTAAAAATAGGTTTTTAAAAAATAAGTTTGTAGCGACTACTTCTTGAAAACTCTAAGGGATATTGATAATGGACTTTTTCTAAAATGATAAGCATGACATGATGTTGGTCTTTGTCGAAAATCATTTTGATTCGACGTTAAACATGGCTGCCAGTGGCCATCTTTGTTTACATAGAGTTATATAATGAAAACTTGTAGCGACTACTCCTCTGAAACTACTTTACGGATTTTCATAAAACTTCACAGGAATGTTGCTCTTGGTGTTTTATTGATCCTAGCAAAATTTCAGATCAGCCAGAAATTCAAGATGGCCGCCACAGCTAAAAATAGATTTAAAAAAAATAAGATTGTAGTGACTACTTCTTGAAAACTATAAGAGATATTGATATGGGACTTTTTTTGAAATGATCAGCATGACATTATGGTTATCCGAGTCGAACATTATTTTGATTCGACGTTAAACATGGCTGCCAGTGGCCATCTTTGTTTCGTAGAGTTATATAATGAAAACTTGTAGCGAATACTCCTCTGAAACTACTTGACGGATTTTCTTGAAACTTCACAGGAATGTTGCTCTTGATGTCTTATTGATCCCAGCAAAATTTCTGGTCGGCCGGAAATTCAAGATGGCCGCCATGGCTAAAAATAATTTTTCAAAATACAACTTTGTAGCGATTACTTCTTGAAAACTATAAGTGATATTGATATGTCACTTTTTCTAAAATGATCAGCATGACATGATGTTGGTCCTTGACAAAAATTGTTTTGATTCGATGTTAAACATGGCTGTCAGCGGCCATCTTTGTTAGATTGAGTTATATAATGAAAACTTGTAGCGACTACTCCTCTGAAACTACTTTACGGATTTTCATGAAACTTCACAGGAATGTAGCTCTTGGTGTTTTATTGATCCTAGCAAAATTTCAGATCAGCCAGAAATTCAAGATGGCCGCCACAGCTAAAAATAGATTTAAAAAATAATAAGATTGTAGTGACTACTTCTTGAAAACTATAAGAGATATTGATATGGGACTTTTTCTGAAATGATCAGCATGACATTATGGTTATCCGAGTCGAACATTATTTTGATTCGACGTTAAACATGGCTGCCAGTGGCCATCTTTGTTTCGTAGAGTTATATAATGAAAACTTGTAGCGACTACTCCTCTGAAACTACTTGACGGATTTTCTTGAAACTTCACAGGAATGTTGCTCTTGATGTCTTATTGATTCCAGCAAAATTTCTGGTCGGCCGGAAATTCAAGATAGCCGCCATGGCTAAAAATAGATTTTCAAAATACAACTTTGTAGCGACTACTCCTCTGAAACTACTTGACGGATTTTCATGAAACTTAACAGGAATGTTGCTCTTGATGTCTAATTGATCCTAGCAAAATTTCAAGTTGGCCGGAAATTCAAGATGGCCGCCACAGCTAAAAATAGATTTTTAAAAAATAAGTTTGTAGCGACTACTTCTTGAAAACTATAAGAGATATTGATATGGGACTTTTTCTAAAATGATCAGCATGACATGATGTTGGTCCTTGTCGAAAATTGTTTTGATTCGACATTAAACATGGCTGCCAGTGGCCATCTTTGTTTACATAGAGTTATATAATGAAAACTTGTAGCGACTACTCCTCTGAAACTACTTTACGGATTTTCATGAAACTTCACAGGAATGTTGCTCTTGGTGTTTTATTGATCCTAGCAAAATTTCAGATCAGCCAGAAATTCAAGATGGCCGCCACAGCTAAAAATAGATTTAAAAAAAATAAGATTGTAGTGACTACTTCTTGAAAACTATAAGAGATATTGATATGGGACTTTTTCTGAAATGATCAACATGACATTATGGTTATCCGAGTCGAACATTATTTTGATTCGACGTTAAACATGGCTTCCAGTGGCCATCTTTGTTTCGTAGATTTATATAATGAAAACTTGTAGCGACTACTCCTCTGAAACTACTTGACGGATTTTCTTGAAACTTCACAGGAAAGTTGCTCTTGATGTCTTATTGATCCCAGCAAAATTTCTGGTCGGCCGGAAATTCAAGATGGCCACCATGGCTAAAAATAGATTTTCAAAATACAACTTTGTAGCGACTACTTCTTGAAAACTATAAGTGATATTGATATGTCACTTTTTCTAAAATGATCAGCATGACATGATGTTGGTCCTTGACAAAAATTGTTTTGATTCGATGTTAAACATGGCTGTCAGCGGCCATCTTTGTTAGATAGAGTTATATAATGAAAACTTGTAGCGACTACTCCTCTGAAACTACTTTACGGATTTTCATGAAACTTCACACGAATGTTGCTCTTGATGTCTTATTGATCCTAGCAAAATTTCAGATCAGCCAAAAATTCAAGATGGCCGCCACAGCTAAAAATAGATTAAAAAAAATAAGTCTGTAGCGACTACTTCTTGAAAACTATAAGTGATATTGATATGGGACTTTTTCTAAAATGATCAGCATGACATGACGGTTATTCGAGTCAAACATTTTTTTTATTTGACGTTAAACATGGCTGCCAGTGGCCATCTTTGTTTACATAGAGTTATATAATGAAAACTTGTAGCGACTACTCCTATGAAACTACTTGACGGATTTTCATGAAACTTCACACGAATGTTGCTCTTGATGTCTTATTGATCTTAACAAAATTTCAGGTCGGCCGGAAATTCAGGATGGCCGCCATGGCTAAAAATATTTTTTTAAAAAATAAGTTTTGTAGCGACTACTTCTTGAAAACTATAAGAGATATTGATATGGGACTTTTTCTAAAATGATCAGCATGACATGACGGTTTTCCGAGTCGAACATTATTTTGATTCAATGTTTAACATGGCTGTCAGTGGCCATCTTTGTTTACATAGAGTTATATAATGAAAACTTGTAGCGACTACTCCTCTTAAACTACTTGACGGATTTTCATGAAACTTCACAGGAATGTTGCTCTTGATGTCTAATTGATCCTAGCAAAATTTCAGGTCGGCCGGAAATTCAAGATGGCCGCCACGGCTAAAAAAAGATTTTCAAATATCAAGTTTGTAGTCACTACTTCCTGAAATCAAAATCAATCAGTAGAGCTTTAAGGTCATTGACCTCTTGTTTAAGTTTTAGGGTGGGGGGCCGAAATTATATTTGTTGTATCTCAGCATTACCATGTCTGATCTTCATCTTATTTTAACAGCACCTTCCTCTCATCAAGTACTTACCATACCCTGAAAACTAGGTCATCCAAAATATTGATTACATTAACCATTTTGTTTAAGTTTGTCATGTTTGTCACTAAATGTTAACTTTTTTGTTTAAACTGATTTCTCAGCATAGCCATGTGCAGTTAATACAAACTTGGGACAGTATCCTCACATATACCAGACATTACCCCTGAAAACTTTAATACCACCAGGCGTTATCTCTTGTATACCTTTACCAGAATGACTGATTGGTCCTAAAGATTTTTT
This sequence comes from Cyrtodaria siliqua, assembly GCA_037043455.1. NCBI lineage: Eukaryota > Metazoa > Mollusca > Bivalvia > Adapedonta > Hiatellidae > Cyrtodaria > Cyrtodaria siliqua. The sequence goes on from JAWPHD010012609.1 coordinate 17,904, forward strand.
TAGCTCTACTGGCCGAAGGCCAGCAAAGCTTATGGGATGCCGAGTTGTCCGTCGTCCGTCTGTCGTCCGTCCGTCGTTAACTTTTATCTTAATACCATAGGGCCTTCATTTTTTATCCGATCTTTACCAAACTTTAACAGATTGTTAATATCGATGAAAGCTTGGACAAGTTGATAAACCAGCCTGATCGGACCAGTAACAGCGGAGTTATGGCCCTTGATTTTGTTAAAAACTATATTTTGCCTCATTAATACGGAAGGGCCTTCATTTTTCATCCAATCTTTACTTACTTTTACCAGATTGTTAATATTGGTGAAAGCTCGGACAAGTTCAAAATCAAGCCAGATCGGACCAGTAACAGCGGAGTTACTGCCCTTGATTTAGTTAATAATGCTATATTTTGCCTCATTAAGACGATAGGGCCTTCATTTTTCATCCGATCTTTACCAAACTCTACCAGATTGTTAATATCAATGAAAGCTTGGAAAAGTTCGAAAACCAGCCAGATCAAACCAGTAACATGGAGTTATGGCCCTTGATTAAGTTAAAAATTCCATTTTCAGCCTTGTGAACACCCTAGCGCCTTCATTTTGTATTCGATCTTTACCAAACTTGGCCAGATTATTAATATCAATGAAAGCTCGGACGAGTTGAAAACCAGTGATTGCTCGGACGAGTTGAAAACCAGCAAGGTCGAATCAGTCACACAGGAGTTATGGCCCCTTTTTCAATATTTTGTAATGTACACTGGAAATCCCAGGGGTCGTGGGTTCAAATCTCACTGGAGGCATTTTTAGCTCGACTGATCTCTGATCAGCAGGGCTTATGCCGTGGTGCGGCGTTCGTCGTCCGTCCGTCTGTCCATCTGTCCGTAAACTTTTATTTGTAGCGACAACTCCTCTAAAACTACTGAATGGATTTTTATGAAACTTTAAAAGAAATGTTGCCCATGAAGTCTAGTTGATCCTAGCAAAAACTCATGTTGAAGTGAAATCCAAGATGGCCATCAAATCTAAAAATAGATTAAAAAAAAACAAGTTTGTAGGGACTACTTCTTGAAAACTCTAAGTGATATTGATATGGGACTTTTTCTAAAATGATCAGCATGACATGATGTTGGTTCTGGTCGAAAATCCTTTTGATTTGATGTTAAACATGGCTGCCAGTGGCCATCTTTGTTTACATAGAGTTATTTAGTAAAAACTTTTAGCGACTACTCCTCTGAAACTACTCAACGGATTTCCATGAAACTTTACAGGAATGTTGCTCTTGATGTCTAAATGATCCTAGCAACATTTTAGGTTGGTTGGAAATTGAAGATAGCCGCCACAGCTAAAAATAGATATTCAAAAAACAAGTTTGTAGTGAGTACTTCTTGAAAACTATAAGTGATATTGATATGGGACTTTTTCTAAAATGATCAGTATGACATGACGGTTTTCCGAGTCGAACATTATTTTGATTCAATGTTTAACATGGCTGTCAGTGGCCATCTTTGTTTACATAGAGTTATATAATGAAAACTTGTAGCGACTACTCCTCTTAAACTACTTGACGGATTTTCATGAAACTTCACAGGAATGTTGCTCTTGATGTCTAATTGATCCTAGCAAAATTTCAGGTCGGCCGGAAATTCAAGATGGCCGCCACGGCTAAAAAAAGATTTTCAAATATCAAGTTTGTAGTCACTACTTCCTGAAATCAAAATCAATCAGTAGAGCTTCAAGGTCATTGACCTCTTGTTTAAGTTTTAGGGTGGGGGGCCGAAATTATATTTGTTTTATCTCAGCATTACCATGTCTGATCTTCATCTTATTTTAACAGCACCTTCCTCTCATCAAGTACTTACCATACCCTGAAAACTAGGTCATCCAAAATATTGATTACATTAACCATTTTGTTTAAGTTTGTCATGTTTGTCACTAAATGTTAACTTTTTTGTTTAAACTGATTTCTCAGCATAGCCATGTGCAGTTAATACAAACTTGGGACAGTATCCTCACATATACCGGACATTACCCCTGAAAACTTTAATACCACCAGGCGTTATCTCTTGTATACCTTTACCAGAATGACTGATTGGTCCTAAAGATTTTTTTAGCTCTACTGGCCGAAGGCCAGCAAAGCTTATGGGATGCCGAGTTGTCCGTCGTCCGTCTGTCGTCCGTCCGTCGTTAACTTTTATCTTAATACCATAGGGCCTTCATTTTTTATCCGATCTTTACCAAACTTTAACAGATTGTTAATATCGATGAAAGCTTGGACAAGTTGATAAACCAGCCCGATCGGACCAGTAACAGCGGAGTTATGGCCCTTGATTTTGTTAAAAACTATATTTTGCCTCATTAATACGGTAGGGCCTTCATTTTTCATCCAATCTTTACTAACTTTTACCAGATTGTTAATATTGGTGAAATCTCGGACAAGTTCAAAATCAAGCCAGATCGGACCAGTAACAGCGGAGTTACTGCCCTTGATTTAGTTAATAATGCTATATTTTGCCTCATTAAGACGATAGGGCCTTCATTTTTCATCCGATCTTTACCAAACTCTACCAGATTGTTAATATCAATGAAAGCTTGGAAAAGTTCGAAAACCAGCCAGATCAAACCAGTAACATGGAGTTATGGCCCTTGATTTAGTTAAAAATTCCATTTTCAGCCTTGTGAACACCCTAGCGCCTTCATTTTGTATTCGATCTTTACCAAACTTGGCCAGATTATTAATATCAATGAAAGCTCGGTCGAGTTGAAAACCAGTGATTGCTCGGACGAGTTGAAAACCAGCAAGGTCGAATCAGTCACACAGGAGTTATGGCCCCTTTTTCAATATTTTGTAATGTACACTGGAAATCCCAGGGGTCGTGGGTTCAAATCTCACTGGAGGCATTTTTAGCTCGACTGATCAGAGATCAGCAGAGCTTATGCCGTGGTGCGGCGTCCGGCGTCCGTCCGTCTGTCCATCTGTCCGTAAACTTTTATTTGTAGCGACAACTCCTCTGAAACTACTGGATGGATATTCATGAAACTTTACAGAAATGTTGCCCATAAAGTCTAGTTGATCCTAGCAAAAATTCATGTTGATGTGAAATCCAAGATGGCTGCCAAAGCTAAACATAGAGTTTTAAAATACAAGTTTGTAGCGACTACTTCTTGAAAACTATAACTGATATTGATATGGGACTTTATCTAAAATGATCAGCATAACATGATGTTGATCCTTGTCAAAAATCGTTTTGATTCAACGTTAAACATGGCTGCCAGTGGCCATCTTTGTTTACAAAGAGTTATATAGTAAAAACTTGTAGCGACTACTCCTCTGAAACTACTTGCCGGATTTTCATGAAACTTTACAGGAATGTTGCTCTTGATGTCTTATTGATCCTAGCAAAATTTCAGATCTGCCAGAAATTCAAGATGGCCGTCACAGCTAAAAATAGATTTTTAAAAAATAAGTTTGTAGCGACTACTTCTTGAAAACTACAAGTGATATTGATATGGGACTTTTTCTAAAATGATCAGCATGACATGATGTTGATCCTTGTCGAAAATTATTTTGATTCGACATTAAATATGGCTGCCAGTGGCCATCTTTGGTTACATAGAGTTATATAGTAAAAACTTGTAGTGACTACTCCTCTGAAACTACTTGACGGATGTTCATGAAACTTCACAGGAATGTTGCTCTTGATGTCTTGTTGATCCTAGAATTTTTTTAGGTCGGTCGGAAATTCAAGATGGCCGCCACAGCTAAAAATAGATTTAAAATAAATAAGTTTGTAGCGACTACTTCTTCAAAACTATAAGAGATATTGATATGGGACTTTTTCTAAAATGATCAGTATGACATGATGTTGGTCCTTGTCGAAAATCGTTTTGATTTGACGTTAAACATGGCTGCCAGCGGCCATCTTTGTTTACATAGAGTTATATAATGAAAACTTGTAGCGACTACTCCTCTGAAACTACTTGACGGATTTTCATGAAACTTCTTAGGAATGTTGCTCTTAATGTCTAATTGATCCTAGCAAAATTTCAGGTTGGCCGAAATTAAAGATGGCCGCCACGGTAAAAATAGATTTTCAAAAAACAAGTCTAGCGACTACTTCCTGAAATCAAAATCAATCAGTAGAGCTTCAAGGTCATTGACCTCTTGTTATATTTTATCTCTACTGCTCAGAGATCAGCAGAGCTTATGCCGTGGTGCGGTGTCCGTCCGTCCGTAAACTTTTTTTGTAGCGACTACTCCTCTGAAACTACTGAATGGATTTTTATGAAACTTTAAAAGAAATGTTGCCCATGAAGTCTAGTTGATCCTAGCAAAAACTCATGTTGAAGTGAAATCCAAGATGGCCATCAAATCTAAAAATAGATTAAAAAAAACACAAGTTTGTAGGGACTACTTCTTGAAAACTCTAAGTGATATTGATATGGGACTTTTTCTAAAATGATCAGCATGACATGATGTTGGTTCTGGTCGAAAATCCTTTTGATTTGATGTTAAACATGGCTGCCAGCGGCCATCTTTGTTTACATAGAGTTATTTAGTAAAAACTTTTAGCGACTACTCCTCTGAAACTACTCAACGGATTTCCATGAAACTTTACAGGAATGTTGCTCTTGATGTCTAAATGATCCTAGCAACATTTTAGGTTGGTCGGAAATTCAAGATAGCCGCCACAGCTAAAAATAGATATTCAAAAAACAAGTTTGTAGTGAGTACTTCTTGAAAACTATAAGTGATATTGATATGGGACTTTTTCTAAAATGATCAGTATGGAATGATGTTGATCCTTGTTGAAAATTATTTTGATGCAACGTTAAGGTTGCTTACCGCTTAATATAGCCTGGCTGAAGCCCTGCCTTTTAGTGTACGATTCAGTACAGAAGTGAAAGTTCACAGAGGTTAGCAGATATAACTTTGAAATATTCAATATGCATTTTCAGGAAGGATAAACTATAGGTAAAATAATCCCCATCAGCTAGGATCATTAAATTAAATAAAAAGATATTTTTTAATGTTTTTGAAAATTTAACATCCATTGAAATTGCATGTCAATATTCAGTGCGGATTCAATAGTGTTTGTAAACACAGACATGTGCAGAGAGGTTGAACTGAAAAGGTTGTCTTTTTCACACTTTCAAAGGCTTTGTGATGGAAATATCTATGAAATAAGGTAATTTAAAGAAAATCTGGTGTATAATTCTTGAGATATTAGCTGACAGGTGCAACAGGAGGTCTATGGGAAAGTATTTAGTTTTCTGCAACCTTAAGCATGGCCACCAGTGGCCATCTTTGTTCACATAGAGCTTTGTTCACATAGTTATATAATGAAAACTTGTAGTGACTACTCCTCTGAAACTACTCGACAGATTTTCATGAAACTTCACAGGAAAGTTGCTCTTGATGTCTAATTGATCCTAGCAAAATTTCAGGTCAGCCGGAAATTCAAGATGGCCACTACAGCTAAAAATAGATTTTCAAAAAAACAAGTTTGTAGCGACTACTTCTTGAAAACTATAAGTGATATTGATATGCGTCTTTTCCTAAAATGATCAGTATGACATGATGTTGATTCTTGTCGAAAATTATTTTGATTCGACGTTAAACAAGGCTGCCAGCGGCCATCTCTGTTTACATAGAGATAAATAATGAAAACTTGTAGCGACTACTCCTCTGAAACTACTTGACGGATTTTCATGAAACTTCACATGAATGTTGCTCTTGATATCTAATTGATCCTAGCAAAATTTCAGGTCGGCAGGAAATTCAAGATGGCCGCCATGGCTAAAAAATAGATTTTCAAAATACAAGTTTGTAACGACTACTTCTTGAAAACTATAAGTGATATTGATATGGGACTTTTTCTAAAATGATCAGTATGACATGATGTTGATCCTTGTCAAAAGTTATTTTGATTTGACGTTAAACATGGCCGCCAGCGGCCATCTTTGTTTACAAAGTTATATAATGAAAACTTGTATCGACTACTACTCTGAAACTGCTGATCTAGCTATCAAAAACCTATCAGTAGAGCTTCAAGGTCATTGATCTCCTGTTTCATAAGAAACCTTGGTTCATGGGTTTAGTTTTTAGCTCTACTGATCAAAGATCAGCAGAGCTTATGCCGTGGTGCGATGTCCGTCGTCTGTCTGTCAGTCCGTCAATTTTTTTTGTAGCGACTACTCCTCTGAAACTATTGGATGGATTTTGATGAAACTTTACAGAAATGTTGGCCATGAAGTCTAGTTGATCCTAGCAAAAATTCATGTTGACATGAAATCCAAGATGGCCGCCAAAGCTAAAAATATATTTTTAAAAAACAAGTTGTAGCAACTACTTCTTGAAAACTATAAGTGATATTGATATGGGACTTTTTTTAAAATGATTAGCATGACTTGATGTTGGTCGTTGTCGAAAATCATTTTGATTCGACGTTAAACATGGCTGCCAGCGGCCATCTTTGTTTACATAGAGTTATATACGGTAGTAAAAACTTGTAGCGACTACTCCTCTAAAAGTACTTGACAGATTTTCATAAAACTTCACAGGAATGTTGCTCTTGATGTCTTATTGATCCTAACAAAATATCAATTCAAGATGGCCACCAGGGCTAAAAATAGATTTTTTAAAAAACAAGTTTGTAGCGACTACTTCTTGAAAACTATAAGTGATATTGATATGGGACTTTTTCTAAAATGATCAGCATGACATGATGCTGCTCCTTGTCGAAAATCATTTTGATTCGACATTAAACATGGCTGCCAGTGGCCATCTGTGTTTACATAGAGTTATATATAAAATTTTGTAGCGACTACTCCTCTGAAAAGGATTTTCATGAAATTTCACAGGAATTTTGCTCTTTATGTCTAGGTGATCCTAGCAAAATTTCAGTTCGGCCGCAAATTCAAGGTGGCCGCCACGGCTGAAAATAGATTTTTGAAAAAAAAGTTTGTAGCGACTACTTCTTGAAAACTATAAGTAATATTGATATGGGATTTTTCTAAAATTATCAGCATGACATGATGTTGATCCTTGTCAAAAATCATTTTGATTTGACATTAAACTTGGCTGCCAGTGGCCATCTCTGTTTACATATAGTTATATATAAAAACTTGTAACGACTACTCTGAAACTACTTGACAGATTTTCATGAAACTTTACAGGAATGCTGATCTAGCTTTCACAACCTGCCAGTAGAGCGTCAAGGTCATTGACCTCTTGTTTAATTTTAAGCTCTACTGATCAAATATCAGCAGAGCTTATGCCATGGTGCAGTGACCATCTTCTGTTTGTCCGTCGAGTAGTGTGAACTAGATGGATTTTCAAGAAACTTTACAGGAATTTTGCCCATGATGTCTAGTAATTCATGTTGATGTGAAATCCAAGATGGCCACCAAAGCTAAAAATAGATTTTTAAAAAACAAGTTTGTAGTGACTACTTCCTGAAAACTGTAAGTGATACTGATATGGGACTTTTTCTAAAATGATCAGCATGACATGAATTTGGTCCTTGTCGAATTTGTTTTGATTAGACTTTAAACATGGCTGCCAGTGGCCATCTTTGTTTACATAGAATTATACAGTAAAAAGTTGTAGCGACTACTCTTCTGAAACTACTTGAAGGATTTTCATGAAACATAACAGAAATGTTGCTCTTGATGTCTAGTTGATCCTAGCAAAATTTCAGGTCGGCCAGAAATTCGAGATGGCCGCCATGGCTAAAAATTGATTTTTAAAAAATAAATTTGTAGCGACTACTTCTTGAAAACTATAAGTGATATTGATATGGGACTTTTCTAAAATGATCAGCATGACATGATGTTGGTTGTTGAAAATTATTTTGATTCAACATTAAACATGGTTGCCAGTGGCCATCTTCGTTTACCTAGAGTTATACTCTGAAACTACTTGACAGATTTTCATGAAACTTCACAGGAATGCTGATCTAGCTATCAAAACCTATCAGTAGAGCTTCAAGGTCATTGAACTCTGGTTTAAAAACCTATTTTTAGCTTTGGTGGCCCTCTTGGATTTTATATCATATCGTGATCTTTTACTAGGATCAAAAAGACATCACAGGCAACATTTCTGTAAAGTTTCATGAAAATCCATCCATTAGTTTTAGAGGAGAAGTCACTACAAAAAAGGCTTACGGACAGACAGACGGACGTTCGGATAGACGGACGACGGATACTGCACCACGGCAGAAGCTCTACTGATCTTTGATCAGTAGAGCTCAAAACCATAAGTGATATTGATTTGGTACCTTTACGAAAATGACTGGCATGACATGTAGTTGGTCCTAACCAAAAATCATTTCAATTCGATTGTCAAACTTGGCCGCCAGTGGGCTTTTTTATACCCCCGCGTCGCGTCCCGTTTTATTATTTAACAGATAATAGTTACATGGTTGCATATTTGCTTTTCATTTTTGGTATGATGTGAAAATATATTATGAAAACCATATAAGGTTGCATTCCACTAATTTACAGGCTTCATAAATTACACTCCAGTAATTTTTACTCAAGATTCCACCTAGTTTTTAGCTCGACTATTCGAAGAATAAGAGAGCTTATAGAACAGTAAAAATACACTTTTAGGTAAAAGAAATTGGCACAGAAATGGTTTTAACTGATTCTGGTTCCAAAAATTATGGAAAAAAATATATCCAAAGTCCTCATCTCAAATCACGTGCTAAATATGTTATTTTATGGCAAAAAGATGTAAAATAATGAAAAAATCACCTTTTTTGGAAATAATTAAAAAAAAATATAATTAAACAATAAAAAATACAGTTATATAGTAAATAATGCTTGTAATAGAGAAGACAATCAGAATGTATGATCAATTTGACCAAATAAATAGACAGACTCTCAATTTTGGGATAAAATGGTGAAAAAAGTGATAAAATCACCGATTTTTGGAGATAAAATACTTAAATTAAATCTGTGTGTAAATATCATAGTTTTGTTTTTGTATTTTACTATTTATGTTGTTCTCTATCAGATATCTAAAATACAATTCACAACTCCAGTTGAAAGTATAATTATTTTCAGGTTGAAAGTTTAAAAAAAAATGGAAAAAATCAACGATTTTTGGGAACATAATTTTATAATGATATTTACGTTTTAATGTTAAATTAAGTAAGATATCCAACTTTTTATAATATGTCTACTTGTTTGATCTCACTAAATGTTTTAGACTGGTCATAACAGTAGATTTGTAAGTAAAATATTTCAGATAATCTCCCTTAATTAAAATGTGTTTGATTTGATAGAGTACCTTCCCTTAAAAGTTTGCCGATATTTTTGACAACACATGTTTTGGTACTGAGGTAAACACCAATTCAGTGAACTAATACACACTTGATGGAGCTTGTTATAAGTTACATAGATGACAAGTATGTATAAGTTTGATTTTGAAACAAAACATAATTTAAAAGGTAGTAACAGATCTGTGTGCTACTTAATTAAGATTGTTGTTATAAATGTGAAGCAACATGTATTAGCCCGAGTGATGAAACCTGTATCTACTCAACATTGCATTTTATAAATGACCAGGCCTAGAAATACGAGGTAATGCCAATCCTCACATTTGACCAACCTCTATGGTGGAAAGCCCTGAACATCGTTCTATCAGAACCTAGTAACAGCGACCTGCGACACATTGTGCTCAGATTGGGAGGACTGCACATGGAAATGAGTTTCCTAGGCTGTATTGGTCATAAAATGACAGACTCGAGGTTAACAGAACTGCTAGAAACAATATATGTGGATAATGCTGTTATGCACATGCTAACAGGCAAAGCCATATCACGAACAGTTAGAGGCCACAACCTTGTAGATATGGCTCTGTATTCGTTAATGGCCGCCGAAGTCTTTAATATTGACATACGTAAGAACAAACCGAGTGGTGAAACTGAAGGTGACGAAACAAATGACGGAGCTGAGTTCAATGGTGGTTCAGAAAATGATGAGACATGTAATGTTGGACTGGAAACAAATAAGAAGGAATGTATCTCTGACGAGCAAGTTAACGTATCTGTGGACACGGAAAATCACCTAATCGAGACAGCAGAATTGTTTGCTGAAGAAACATATAGACATGAATGAATAGGCATTGACAATGATATCGAGTGTGCATTGACTGTGTTTGATCGGGTTCTTGCAGGTGAGTTAGATGTTGAATCTGCATGTTCATCTGCTGTAGTAGAGCGCATAAAAGAGAGAGTAGATTGTCACCGTAGTAACTTAAAACAAAGTCGCACATCAAGATTGTGGCTTCAATACATGGAGAAGGTTGATAAGATTTTTTAAGGCAGAACGATCTGGCAACTGGAAGCTCCATTTACAGGCAGTATTAGATATGTTACCCTATTTCACAGCATCTGGCCACAACTTATATGCTGTCGGCACACGTATACCTTGCAAACATGCTAGCATTAGAAACAAGTAGTCGTGATGTGTACAGGTACTTTATGGAGGGGTATCATGTACTAAGACAAAGCGATCGATTTTGGGCAGGGCTCTTGATTGATTTAGTCATAGAACAAATGCTCATGAGAAGTTTGAAAAAAACTGGTGGGCTAACACGAGGAAGGGGAATGACAAACACAGAGGACGCTGTGAGAACTTTCTCGCCCCGCTTGCTCAGAAATAAACGAAGCTATGCAACAAGTATCAGGAACAGAATTCATCACCAATGACCAGCATAAAGATATTCAAACGCACGGCAACAGAGAGACAAGAAAGACACGAACATTCTAATAGAATATCTCAGTGAAAGAAACACCTTAAATAAGGATCCTGAGCTAAAAAGTATATCAAGTGGAGTTGTTTCTGATGATTCTGTCAATGTAGATGTTGGGATCAAGATTCTAGACAAAATGGCTGAAAGCACTGTTATGGATTTTGCTTTGAAGCGAAAATATCAAGTAAAAACAATGTCGGATACGGCTGGTTTGAAAATAGGCGATGACGTTGTCAAGGTAGACTCGCAACTATTATTTCAACGGCTTGTTTCTGCGGCAAGAATCACTCCCTGAAGACGAACTGGATTCGCTATTCTCTTATGAGTTATGCACTTACCCTCCAGCAATATTTGAAACCCCGCATTTGCTGAGAGAGGCTGATAAGCCAGCATTGGCAGAAGCTATACGAGATAAAGTAAAACCACAGTGACAGACCCACTGGTGAAATGAAATATATACTTGATGGCGGTTGCCTTTTGCAACGGATTCCTTGGCCAAAATCTAAAAGCTATGGTCAAATATGTGATGTGTATGTGGAGCATGTTACAAGGAAGTATGGAAAAGCGACTGTGGTATTTGATGGATATGACAATGTTCCAAGTACTAAAGACACAACACATCTGAGGCGAACAGGGGTTGCGTTGGGACGGAAGTTAAATTCACTGTGACAATGATCATGAGAGGAAAGAAAGGTAAGTTCCTCACAAACAAGAAAAACAAAGAAAGATTTATTAATCTTCTAAGTGATAAGTTGCAAAATGCGGGTATTGAAACCTTACACTCTTCAGACGATGCGGATCTTCTTATGGTAAAGACAGCTGTGACCTACTCCTTAACAACGCAGATGTCATTAGTTGGAGATGATATATATCTGTTGATACTGCTGTGTTACTATATGGTAACACATCAGAACGAACGGGTACATATATGGAAAAGCACAGTATGGAACATTCAAGACACAAAATGTAGATTGGGTGAAGAAATGTGCTCTAATATACTGTTTCTTCATGCAATTCTTGGCTGCGACACAACTTCAAGGATATATGGACTTGGGAAGGGTACTGTTCTGAAAACGTATGAAAACAACTCGGAATTTCATATGGCTGCATATATGTTCAACAAAACACCAAACGAAGTATCTAAAGAGGACATTATTGCATCTGGAGAGACTGCATTACTGTGTCTGTATAAGAGCAATTCACGAGGACTGGACAAACTACGTGTTCATAAATTCGCCGAAAAGGTTGCCAAAAGCACAATTGTTGTAGATCCCAAAATGTTACCCCTTTCATCAGGGGCTGCAAAGTATCACAGTCTACGGGTATTGTATCAAATACAGGACTGGAAAGGTAATGAAGATGGGTTAATACTGGTTGAATGGGGCTGGGAAATACAAGATAACTCCATGAAGCCGCTTAAAATGGACAAATCACCTGCCCCGGAATTCCTTCTGAAGGTGATAAGATGCTCGTGCAAAACAGGATGCAAAACGACCAGCTGTAGTTGTAAGAAAATGGAATTAGATTGCAGTACAACATGTAGTTCGTCTAGAGGAATAAGTTGTGAGAATTCGGCACGACCCAAAATAGACAGTGATTAAAGTGAGTTCCGTTGGCTACATGTAAAATACAAACTGATAAGAAGACAATATAAATCAACATACCTAACCTTCTATGTCTATGACATAGAAGATTATATTTTGAAGTCTACTGATTACACATGAAGTGTTGCTTGACTCAACAATCCTAACATAATTATATATATATGCAGAAACGACTTGAACAAGTATTATTTAGTTAGTACGGAAATTGATTACAAGAAAAAAAAGATTTTGATTTTATACTTGGTGTATTCCTAAAATCAGCGATTTTTCTTCATTTTTACAATTTTCTACCCCAAAAATATTATATTTAGAATGTGATTTCAGAGGAGGATTTTGGACATATTGTTTTCTATATCTTTGGGAACCATAATCAGTTAAAATAATGTCAGTGACAATTTATTTGAATTTATTCTATTTTTAGCTCTACTGATCAGAGATCAGCAGAGCTTATGCCGTGGTGCGGCGTCCGTCGTCCGTCTGTCCGTCCGTCTGTCCGTCCGTTAACTTTTATTTGTAGCGACTACTCCTCTGAAACTACTGGATTGATATTCATAAAACTTTACAGAAATGTTGCCCATGAAGTCTAGTTGATCCTAGCAAAAATTCATGTTGATGTGAAATCCAAGATGGCCGCCAAAGCTAAAAATAGATTTTTTAAATTCAAGTTTGTAGCGACTACTTCTTGAAAACTATAAGTCATATTGATATGGGACTTTTTCTAAAATGATCAGCATGACATGATGTTGATCCTTGTCGAAATTTATTTCGATGCGACTTTAAACATGGCCGCTAGCAGCCATCTTTGTTTACATAGATTTATATAGTAAAAACTTGTAGCGACTACTCCTCTGAAACTACTGGATGGATATTCATGAAACTTTACAGAAATGTTGCCCATGAAGTCTAGTTGACCCTAGCAAAAATTCATGTTGATGCACAATCCAAGATGGCCGCCAAAGCTAAAAATAGATTTTTAAAATACAAGTTTGTAGCGACTACTCCTTGAAAACTATAAGTGATATTGATATGGGACTTTTTCTAAAATGATCAGCATGACATGATGTTGGTCCTTGTCAAAAATCGTTTTGATTCGACGTTAAACATGGCTGCCAGTGGCCATCTTTGTTTACATAGAGTTATATAGTAAAAACTTGTAGCGACTACTCCTCTGAAACTACTTGACGGATGTCCATGAAACTTCACAGGAATGTTGCTCTTGATGTCTAGTTGATCCTAGAAAAATTTCAGGCTGGCCGGAAATTCAAGATGGCCGCCACGGCTTAAAATAGATTTAAAATAAATAAATTTGTAGCGACTACTTCTTGAAAACTGTAAGTGATATTGATATGGGACATTTTCTAAAATGATCAGCATGACATGATGTTGATCCTTGTCGAAATTTATTTCGATGCGACTTTAAACATGGCCGCTAGCGGCCATCTTTGTTTACATAGATTTATATAGTAAAAACTTGTAGCGACTACCCCTCTGAAACTACTGGATGGATATTAATGAAACTTTACAGAAATGTTGCCCATGAAGTCTAGTTGATCCTAGCAAACATTCATGTTGATGCAAAATCCAAGATGGCCACCAAAGCTAAAAATAGATTTTTAAAATACAAGTTTGTAGCGACTACTCCTTGAAAACTATAAGTGATATTGATATGGGACTTTTTCTAAAATGATCAGCATGACATGATGTTGGTCCTTGTCAAAAATCGTTTTGATTCGACGTTAAACATGGCTGCCAGTGGCCATCTTTGTTTACATAGAGTTATATAGTAAACACTTGTAGCGACTACTCCTTTGAAACTACTCGGCGGATTTTCATGAAACTTTACAGGAATGTTGCTCTTGATGTCCAATTGATCGTAGCAAAATTTCAGGTCGGCCAGAAATTTAAGATGGCCGCCACAGCTAAAAATAGATTTTTAAAAAATAAGTTTGTAGCGACTACTTCTTGAAAACTATAAGTGATATTGATATGGGACTTTTTCTAAAATGATCAGCATGACATTATGTTGATCCTAGTCAAACATTATTTTGATTCGACGTTAAACATGGCTGCCAGTGGCCATCTTTGTTTACATAAGAGTTTGTATAGTAAAAATGTGTAGTGACTACTCCTCTGAAACCACTAGACGGATTTTCATGAAACTTCACAGGAATGTTGCTCTTGATGTCTAGTTGATCCTAGCACAATTTCAGGTCGGCTGGAAATTCAAGATGGCCACCACAGCTAAACATAGATTTTTAAAAACAAGTTTGTAGTGACTACTTCTTGAACACTGTAAGTGATATTGATATGGGACTTTTTCTGAAATGATCAGCATGACAAGATGTTGATCCTTGTCAAAAATTATTTTGATTCGACATTAAACATGGCTGCCAGTGGCCATCTTTGTTTACCTAGAGTTATATAGTAAAAACTTCAACTTGTAGCGACTACTCCTCTGAAACTACTTGACACGTTTTTATGAAACTTCACTTCACCTAGCTATCAAAATCTATCAGTAGAGCTTCAAGGTCATTGACCTCTTGTTTGTTTATCTTAAAACCATTAAAAAATAATTTTATTTTTTTTAAAAAAAAGTTTTTGGACCCAAAAACAGGTTTTGATATATAATTATACTTTTTTTCCATTTAATCTTAATATTATGTAATATTAACAATAACATTTCATATATAAATACATGTTTTACTAATATTCTGAATGGATATAAATTTATTCCAGAAAATAGTGATTTTCTTCACTTTTTTGACTTTTTACCCCAAAAAATCATATTTAGCACGTGATTTGAGATGAGGACTTTGGATATATTTTTTTGTATATTGTTTCGAACCAGGATCAGTAAAAATAATTTCTGTGCCAATTTCTTTTACCTTAGGCTTTATTTAAGGCTAAAATGACCTGCCTATTATGTAATCACCCCGGCGTCGGCGTCCCACATCAAGGTTTGCATGTAAGGTGCGTTTACAAGTCTATATCTCTGACATTTCTTATCCTAGCATAACCAAATTTGGCCATGGGCTTCCTTATAGCATTATCTTTAGGGCTTCATAAGCAATTTTGGTTCCTGTAACCCATGGGCTCCCATGGAACCCAAATTATGATAGTCCATAAAATGCGTCCCATTTCACATCAATTTTTGCGTGTAAGCTGTGTTAACAAGTCTATGTCTCTTACATTTCTTAACCTAGCACAACCAAATTTGGCCATTAGCTTCCTTATAGCATTATCTTAAGGGCTGCTTAAGTAATTTTGGTTCCTGTAACCCCTGGGCTCTCATAGAACCCAAATTCTGACAGCCCTTAAAATGTGTCTGTTTCACATCAAATTTTGCGTGTAAGCTGTGTTTACAGGTCTATATCTCTTACATTTCTTGTCCTAGCTGAACTAAATTTGGGAATTGGTTTCCTTATAGTATTTTGTAAAGGGTTGGGTAAGTAATTTTGTCTTCTGCAAATTCTGGGCTCCCATGGAACCCAAATTGTGATGTCTCTTAAAATGTGCAATAAAGGCAGATCTAGATTTGCATGTATATATCTATAATTTTGGTTTGGGATTTCTTATAGCATTATGCATCTTATTCATACTTCACCGATACTTGGGGCATGGGCTCCCTTCTCCACCCCCGCCCCCACTCCCTCCACCCTCTCCCCACCCCCACCTTTTTTTTTTTTACATATTTCTGTGTTGTTTTAGTCAATTCTTACACATATATGTTGCATTACGTAATATTGACCTCATAAAGTTATACACTACTAATTTTAAGACCTCCTAAGGTTTCACTCCACTAATTTACATTGTTTAGCGTCTCGTCATGTCCCATTGCATTATTTAACAACTAATGGTTGCATGGTTGCATAATTATGTGGTTTTCATTTTTGGTATTTTGTGAAAACCACATAGGTTACATTCCACTAATTATACAGACCTCATAAGGTTACACTCCACTAATTTTTACGCAAGATTCCACCAAGTTTTTAATTATTTGTCTTGTTATTTAACAGATAATTGTTGCATGTCCTTTTTCTTCTTTTGTGACGTGAAAATATGTAATAATAACCTCATAAAGTTATACACTACTAATTTTAAAGACCTCATAAGGTTACACTCCACTAATCTACGTTGTTTAGCATCTCGTCCCGATGCATTATTTAACAACTAATGGTTGCATGGTTGCATATGTGGTTTTCCTTTTTTGGTATTTTGTGAAAATACATTATGAAAACCACATTAGGTCACATTCCACTAATTATACAGACCTCATAAGGTTACACTCCACTAATTGATGTTGTGTTGCGTCTCGTCACGTCCCATTGCATTATTTAACAAATAATGGTTGCAATGGTTGCATATTTGCTTTTCCTTTTTGGTATTTTGTGAAAAAACATTATGAAAACCACATAAAGTTGTATTCCACTAATTATACGGGCTTCATAAGGTTACACTCCACTAATTTACATTGTGTCGCGTCGCATCACGTCCCGTTGCATTATTTAACAAATAATGGTTGCATGGTTGCATATTTGCTTTTCCTTTTTGGTATTTTGTGAAAACCCTTACATTTCACTTATTATACAGACTTATTAAGGTTACACTCCACTAATTTTTACACACAATTCCACTAATTGTTACACACGATTCAACTAAGTTTTTAATTATTTGTCCTCTTATTTAACAGATAAGGTTTCATATTTTAGTTTTTTATAATTTGAAAATACATAATGAAAACTTCATAAAGTTACACACTATGAATTTTAAATACCTCATAAGGTTACACTTCACTAATTTACGTCCTATCGCGTTCCGTTGCATTATTTAACAGATAATGGTTGCATGGTTGCATAATTTGCTTTTCCTTTTTGGTTTGAGGTGAAAATACATTATAAAACCACAGAAGGTTACATTCCACTAATTATACAGACTTCATAAGGTTACATGCCACTAAGACTCCACATAGGTATACCCCTACCGAACAAGGTTTATTGGGGCTATATAATAATCACTTTCGAGTTATTTAGCAGAAGCAGATAATGGTTGCATGGTTGCAAAATATTTGCTTTTCCGTTTTGATATGATGTGAAAACCATATACTCCACTAATTATATAATTATAAGACTTCATAAGGTTACACTCCACTAATTTTTACTTAAGACTCCACATATTTGAATTATTTGTCGCGTTATTTAACAGATAATCAGATAATTGTTGCATCTATTCTTTTCCTTTTAATGCCCCGCTACGAAAGTGGTGCGGGCATATAGTGTTTTGTCCATACGTCCATATGTCCCGTACATCATGTTTTTATATTCAAGTTTTTTATTAAGTCAATTTCTCAGATACCAAAAGCCGTACAGTTTTCAAACTTCATACACACATCTATATGGCAGCAATATGTTCCTACCCAAATCTGGAAAAATATAAATGACGTCGGCCTACTTTTTACACTTTGTTAATTTACATTGAATTTTTACATTCAGTTGTTTTTATGCCGTGGTGCGGCGTCCGTCGTCCGTCTGTCCGTTTGTCTGTCCGTAAACTTTTTTTTGTAGCGACTACTCCTCTGAAACTACTGATCGGATTTTCATGAAACTTTACAGAAATGTTGCCCATGAAGTCTAGTTGATCCTAGCAAAAATTCATGTTGATGTGAAATCCAAGATGGCCACCAGATCTAAAAATAGGTTTTTAAAAAACAAGTTTGTAGCGACTACTTCTTGAAAACTATAAGTGATATTGATATGGGACTTTTTCTAAAATGATCAGCATGACATGATGTTGGTCCTTGTCGAAAATCGTTTTGGTTTGACGTTAAACATGGCTGCCAGCGGCCATCTTTGTTTACATAGAGTTATATAATGAAAACTTGTAGCGACTACTCCTCTAAAACTACATGACGGATTTTCATGAAACTTCACAGGAATGTTGCTCTTGATGTCTAATTGATCCTAGCAAAATTTCAGGTCGGCCGGAAATTCAAGATGGCCGCCACGGCTAAAAATAAATTTTCAAAATACAAGTTTGTAGCGACTACTTCTTGAAAACTATAAGTGATATTGATATGGGACTTTTTCTAAAATGATCAGCATGATATGATGTTGGTCCATGTCAAAAATCGTTTTGATTCAACATTAAACATGGCTGCCAGCGGCCATCTTTGTTTACATAGAGTTATATAGTAAAAACTTGTAGCGACTACTCCTTTGAAACTACTTGGCGGATTTTCATGAAACTTTACAGGAATGTTGCTCTTAATGTCTCATTGATCCTAGCAAAATTTCAGGTCGGCCAGAAATTCAAGATGGCCGCCACAGCTAAAAATAGATTTTTAAAAAAGAAGTTTGTAGCGACTACGTCTTGAAAACTATAAGTGATATTGATATGGGACTTTTTGTAAAATGATCAGCATGACATGATGCTTATCAGAGTCAAACATTATTTTGATTCGACGTTAAACATGGCTGCCAGTGGCCATCTTTGTTTACATAGAGTTATATGATGAAAACTTGTAGCGACTACTCCTCTGAAACTACTTGACGGATTTTCATGAAACATCACAGGAATGTTGCTCTTGATGTCTTATTGATCCTAGCGAAATTTCAGGTCGGCCGGAAATTCAAGATGGCTGCCATGGCTAAAAATAGATTTTCAAAATACAAGTTTGTAGCGACTACTTCTTGAAAACTATAAGTGATATTGTTATGGGACTTTTTGTAAAATGATCAGCATGACATGATGTTAGTCCTTGTCAAAAATCGTTTTGATTCGATGTTAAACATGGCTGTCAGGGGCCACTTAAATACATGTACCGCCACCAAATTTTAACATAAATATTGACAGTACATGTATTTTACTGACCTTGACTCCGACCCACGGTCAGTTGCAGGGCTGGAAGTTATTGGCATTAAGACAGGCAATGACCAGGAGGTTATATATGACATTTGAACATTCTACTCCCAAGGACAAGAAAGTTATAATACAATATGTCAGCCTTAAAAGTTTGAGAGTGTCCTGTGCCTGTCGGGCTATCCTATTCTTGGAGCACTGTAAGTTATAAGGACTTTAACCGAAATGTTAACCGAAATTAACAAAAATGTTAACAAAATGTTAACATTTTTGTTAATTTCGGTTAACATTTCGGTTAAAGTCCTTATAACTTTAACCGAAATGTTAACCGAAATTAACAAAAATGTTAACATTTTTGTTAATTTCGGTTAACATTTCGGTTAAAGTCCTTATAACTTACAGTGCTCCATTTATAAGGACTTTAACCGAAATGTTAACCGAAATTAACAAAAATGTTAACATTTTTGTTAATTTCGGTTAACATTTCGGTTAAAGTCCTTATAACTTACAGTGCTCCATGTTAACATTTTTGTTAATTTCGGTTAACATTTCGGTTAAAGTCTTTATAACTTACAGTGCTCCAAGAATAGGATAGCCCGACGCCCGGGGCTCCTCGAAATCCATTCCGGGCCTGTCTCATTTTGCATACAATGAGCCCGTCGGGCCTGTCTTTAAATTTTTTTATTTTTTTTTTTATTTTTAGCTCTACTGATCAGAGATCAGCAGAGCTTATGCCGTGGTGCCGCGTCCGTCTGTCCGTCCGTCTGTCTGTAAACTTTTTTTTGTAGCGACAACTTCTCTGAAACTACTGGATGGATTTTCATGAAACTTTACAGAAATGTTGCCCATAAAGTCTAGTTGATCCTAGCAAAAATTCATGTTGATGTGAAATCCAAGATGGCCGCCAAATCTAAAAATAGGTTTTTAAAAAACAAGTTTTTAGCGACTACTTCTTGAAAACTATAAGTGATATTGATATGGGACTTTTTCTAAAATGATCAGCATGACATGATGTTGGTCCTTGTCAAAAATCGTTTTGATTCAACGTTAAACATGGCTGCCAGCGACCATCTTTGTTTACATAGAATTATATAATGAAAACTTGTAGCGACTACTCCTCTGAAACTACTCGACGGATTTTCATGAAACTTCACAGGAATGTTGCTTTTGATGTCTAATTGATCCTAGCAAAATTTCAGGTCGGCCGGAAATTCAAGATGGCCGCCACGACTAAAAATAAATTTTCAAAATACAAGTTTGTAGCGACTTCTTCTTGAAAACTATAAGTGATATTGATATGGGACTTTTTCTAAAATGATCAGCATGACATGATGTTGGTCCTTGTCAAAAATTGTTTTGATTCAACGTTATACATTGCTGCCAGCGGCCATCTTTGTTTACATAGAGTTATATAGTAAAAACTTGTAGCGACTACTCCTTTGAAACAACTTGGCGGATTTTCATGACACTTTACAGGAATACTGCTCTTAATGTCTTATTGATCCTAGCAAAATTTCAGATCGGCCAGAATTTCAAGATGGCCGCCACAGCTAAAAATAGATTTTTAAAAAAGAAGTTTGTAGCGACTACATCTTGAAAACTATAAGTGATATTGATATGGGACTTTTTGTAAAATGATCAGCATGACATGATGGTTATCAGAATCAAACATTATTTTGATTCGACGTTAAACATGGCTGCCAGTGGCCATCTTTGTTTACATAGAGTTATATAATGAAAACTTGTAGCGACTACTCCTCTCAAACTACTTGACGGATTTTCATGAAACTTCACAGGAATGTTGCTCTTGATGTCTAATTGATCCTAGCAAAATTTTAGGTCGGCCGGAAATTCAAGATGGCCGCCACGGCTAAAAATAATTTTTCAAAAAACAAGTCTGTAGCGACTACTTCCTGAAATCAAAATCAATCAGTAGAGCTTCAAGGTCATTGACCTCTTGTTAACTTGAGGGAACTAGGAACTTTACCCCCTTCCTCCTGTCTGTCCATCAGTGTGTCTGTTAAGCCGCAAAACTGCATCTTCCAATTGTGGATTAATGCCTTGAGATTAATATTTATTATTACTTATATTTTTTACAGTTATTTTTTGTGATAAAACTCACCAAAAATAACAAATTGCACTGAAAAATGTAACGCCAACAAAGCACCAGAAGTTTGAGTGCTGGGTGAGGCTTCATCGCATAAAAACAATTGATTACCAAAAAAAAAAAGCGACAATGTCAGTCAGCACAATAAGCAGCAACCATTGTGTTTCTGGGCTAATTGAAACAGTTAGAAGATGCACTCTGAAAACTTCCCAATCTCAGTAATTGTTTTTCTTGTTTGGTACAAATGTCAGACAGATCAGACATATGACATTATTATGTTTTCTTTACTTTAGGATTTGTAACTTCATTCAGACATATGACATTATTATGTTTTCTTTACTTTAGGATTTGTAACTTCATTCAGACAGAATAATGACATTATTATGTTTTCTTTACTTTAGGATTCGTAACTTCATTCAGACATATGACATTGTTATGTTTTCTTTACTTTAGGATTCGTAACTTCATCCTGTATTCCATTAGCAATTTTGACTGCTTCACAGTCTGTATATGCCAGTGTACCCAAGTTACACTTTAACCGTACACAAAGTTTGAGAGTGTCCTGTGCCTGTATTGCCAGTGTACCCAAGTTACACTTTAACCGTACACACAGTTTGAGAATGTCCTGTGCCTGTATTGCCAGTGTACCCAAGTTACACTTTAACCGTACACACAGTTTGAGAGTGTCCTGTGCCTGTATTGCCAGTGTACCCAAGTTACACTTTAACCGTACACACAGTTTGAGGGTGTCCTGTGCCTGTATTGCCAGTGTACCTAAGTTACACTTTAACCGTACACACAGTTTGAGAGTGTCCTGTGCCTGTATTGCCAGTGTACCCAAGTTACACTTTAACCGTACACACTGTTTGAGAGTGTCCTGTGCCTGTATTGCCAGTGTACCCAAGTTACACTTTAACCGTACACACTGTTTGAGAGTGTCCTGCGCCTGTATTACCAGTGTACCCAAGTTACACTTTAACCGTACACACTGTTTGAGAGTTTCCTGTGCCTGTATTACCAATTGGAACAACTTGCATAACTTCCCTGAGACAAACGTCTTGTTAGTTTGCAGTCAGCTACATACCCTGCAATAAATGCTAGAAACTCTTTGCTGCCGTCACAGAGGAAGTTGTCCTAGCCAGGGTCAGGACAGGGCATACACGCTGTACTCATTCATATTTATTACAAGGTGAGCAGTTGCCAGAATGTATACCCTGTTTTGCACCGTTAACGGTCAAACATATCTTGTTGGAATGTGTAGACTTTGATCCTATGCGACAAAGTCACTACACAGTTAATACTTTGAAAGAGTTATTTATTTGATACTATAGATTTAAGTCTTGTTTAAGATTTCCTTAAAGAAATCAGACTTTATAAATCAATATAATATTTTCCTATGTATATTCACTTGTTTAAAAGCCCATTGACGGGCATTTGTTGATTTACATACTTATATACATAGTTTATATTGCTACCATATCATCCCTTATTTGTAGATAGTTTTATCTTTATACGTTTACATTATTTTTTAATTACTACTTCATTCTTTCATGATTCATTGGTTTTTGCGCACTATATGACCTATTTATGTGTCGACGTGCCATAAAACACCATTCATTCATTCATTCTGTTGTCACAAATAAGTGGGTGCCAGGGATAAAAAACAACAGTAGGCACTGTTTAAGCCTATTCTGTAGTTTAGACCAATCAGAATGTTCAAGGAGATATAACTGACATATATCATCAAAATAATGTATTCAAAACATTGGTCTTTGTTCAGAAAAACTTGTTCTCCAAGTAGACTGGTTCTCACTGTAATTAAGTATACTTAGTCTGTGTCATTCAATGCAAAAGCAATATTATTCGGTTGCCGAAGGCAGCAGTGTTCAGCAGCGGTCTCTAAAATGGTTTTCGTAACTGTCCATATATAAATGACTGTGTTTCACAATGCTCGCAATAGTTAAAATATTTGTTAAAATAAATAGCGACCCAGTCAAATGGTAAACAAACAATTTTTCCAAATAAACTGTATCTCCCGAGTAGTAAAACGGCCAGGTTCCAGTCTGTCTTAGTCTCACGGAAACCAAACATTCGCAGCATCTCGATCAATAAATGGAATCATGATCCCAAAGAATGACGGGATTGGCTGACTACAATTGCGAAACAAAAGATATATGCAACCGAACTCGTAAATACTTGATCATTGAGAAACAGTTGCAAATTATGATATTTTTTATGATACAGATGTATATACTGAAGGAAAAAAGAAATGCAACTCGGGAATTTCCGCTATACATTGTATGTATAATATGCTGTTGTTAATCGATTGATAAATGGCTTTATTAGTCTTTTCCTTTTGGTAAAACGACAAATAACATACCAAAAATATCGTTTCAAAGTTTCGTTATTGATAGAATACGAGTTTGGCTTAATCGGGTGAGCAAACCTAGGATGTAACATTTTGCAATCTTGTTACCTTAAATTTGAACAGTACTCAGATATGGCTCAAATTCTCAAAGCAGTTCAACATTTAAGAATTATGTGCTACAAAGTGTAGTGTTTTTAAAAGGTCTACTGTAGCACAGTTTAATCCTTTCTCTAACTATCTGCAATACTTTTTTTTTTTTTTTTTTTTAAATATTGGGATTTCTCTGGAATATTACATGGAATTAAGTGTGCAATATATAAATTATATAGCGGAAATTTACCAGTTGTGTTTCTTTTTTCCTTTAGTATATTTAATGAGAAACTTTGATGTTAAATTGCAATCACTAAAAGTAATACACTTTTTCTCTGGAGGCTGTGTTCACTATACTGTCAGGCAGCCAATTGCGTAATCGTAAGTAACCTTACTTATATTATATGCATCTATTTTACGAGATGTCAGATTTGAGATATCTTGCAAGATTGTGAATTGCCTACCACAGCTAACCTTGGTAGCATCTCCGTGGCTGAATGGTTAACGACGTTGCATTGTAAACCTTTGTCTCTCACCGCTGCGGGTTCGAATCCCACTGGGAGCTGGAATTGTAAGTGAGGAAGTGTCGATTCTTACGGATGGCAGGAGGTGTACGGTACTGGTTCTACCCAGGAAAAATGGGTGGTCTGCCTCCACCACAAAAAATCGACAGTCATATATAACCTTATATATGTTGAAAATGACGTAAAACGCAATACAAACAAACAAACAAACAATCATGTTAATTGTTTTTGAATCACATCATACCAGTAGAGCGTCTACAGGCCCACTTGGGCCTCTTGTTTTTACTTGATCTCAAGATCCTCAAGACAAAATACTCCCATGTGTATTCTGAACTATGAAAACACTTGCAATAAGGTAATTAAAATGTGTTATACACAAATTAAAACACTAAGAAGTTTGAATATTTTGCCTGGCGTCGAGTCGGCAGTTTGTCACAACTTTGAGATCGACAATTTCTGACGTAAAACTACATTATCCTGCTATTAGGGTTGTGTTTTCTTTCTTCTTTGATAAGAAATACCATTTTCGGCATTCAAAACACATTAATGCATGAAAAAAGTTCCTAATTGATGGTATTTCGATTGAATGTTTGTGAAATTTTCGGGCCGTAAAAGTGCGTTGTCATAGGAGTTCGGATGGTACATAATTTCAGATTTTTTTATTTTTTTACATAATCAAATAGTAAAATATTTCTATTAATTATTTAATCTATCATTCTTTCTTTTATCATGTGTAAGGAGTTCCTGGAATCCTACTTTTAAATGAATTTTACTCTAAGCTCCTAATTCTTTAACTTGGAGAAAGTGGTGACAAAATGAAAAATATAGCCAGAGGAGGCCCTGATAGTATAATGAAACCTAATTAAAAATTTGGCTCCAAGTTCGGCTCCAGTTTCACCAAGTCGGCTCTGATTATTATAGTTTGGCAAAAGTGCTAGTACTCTCCTTTGCAAATTTCAGTGTAATATATATTCTATTCTAGCGAAGTGATAAATAAGTCTGCTTACTAGGGAGCATAAAGTGGTAACAAAAAGAAAAATATAGTCAGGGGAGGTTTTGAGTTTGACTAATACATACAAATGTGTGATATAAAAGCGAATAAAGACACATTTCCAATAAGAAAAAAATATTGGACCTTTGTGTAGTTTCTGCAGATATCTATCAGGTATTAAAGGGAATTTGAGTACATCAGGCTTTGGGGCCTAATTTGAAACATAATAAAGTATAAAATTATCAATTTAAGGGTGAAGTAGTTCATAAATATAGACGGAACATTAACAGTTTCCTATAATACACTGTAACAAAAATTATAATTTAAAACAATCTTTAAGTCCATAGAGTACCGGCATGCATTTGCATAATGTTCATTATAGACTTTGACTAATCAATTACGATAATGATGTTGTCACATTCAGTTTTAAATGTTTGACTCCTGATAATAATGCAGGACCTTTATAAATGATGAACTTTTGTGTTGTTTCTGCTTTTGCGAATGCTACCGTACGATATACTGACAGTCTTGCTTGACTATAAACCCTCGATTTTGTCAAGATGAAGGTCGCTTGAAACATGTATGATGGACATATTTCTTTAGGTGAGACATCATGTTGCGCGCAACTCTTGTTTCAATACTATAACACTTAGAGATACCAAACTTGGTATGTGAATACATCTTGGGATAGCGGTGTGTCGCGTACCAAAATAAGGTCACTATGACCTTGACCTGTGACCTCTGTCATAGAAAATGCTTGTCCGGACCGTATTTTTAATACTATAACACTTAAGAGATACCAAACTTGGTATATGACTACATCTTGATAGCGGTGTGTCGCGTACCAAAATAAGGTCATAGTGACCTTGACCTTGACCTGTGACCTCTGTCATAAAAAAATCTTGTCCGGACCGTATTTTCAATACTATAACATTTAGAGATATCAAACTTGGTATGTGAATACATCTTGGGATAGCGATGTGTCGCGTATGAAAAATGGTCATTGTGACCTTGACCTGTGACCTCTGTCATAGAAAATGCTTGTCCGGACCGTATTTTCAATACTATAACACTTAGAGATACCAAACTTGGTATGTGAATACATCTTGGGAAAGCGGTGTTTCACGTACCAAAATAAGGTCATTGTGACCTTGACCTGTGACCTCTGTCATAGGAAATGCTGTCCAGACCGTATTTTCAATACTATAACACTTAGAGATACCAAACTTGGTATGTGAATAAATCTTGGATAGCGGTGTGTCGCGCCATCATAGAAAATGTCTGGAAAATGTTTGTCTGGGCCGGTGGGGGACTATGGATTGCCCTGCAATTCTTGATGCTCTTGTTTACATTATTCAAGTTTTTTATTAACTTAGTTTCTCAGATACTAACATACAGTTTCCAAACTTCATACACACATCTGTATGACAGCAATATGTTCATACCAAAATGAGGTCAATATAAATGACTGTTATCTACTTTTTACACTTTGTTAATTTACATTAAAGTTTTACATTACTCTGATACCAGAAGCAGTACAGTTTTTAAACTTCATACATACTTACATCTATATGACAGCAATGTTCCTACCCAAATCAGGTCAATATAAATGACCTTGACCTACTTTTTACACTTTGTTAATTTACATTAAAATTTTACATTGACGTTTTTAGATCACCTGAGCCGAAGGCTCAAGGTGATCTATTAGGATCACTCCGTCGTCGTTAATTTTTGCTTAAAACGACTTCTCAGAAACCCCGCTTGGTTAATTTTGACCAAACTTCACAGGATGAATGTTTTTTAGATTTGTTAAAATTAGGTCAGCGCGACATCCATGATGGCCACCATTACCATATATGGTCGAAACCTTAAAAAATCTTCTTCTCAAGAACTGCTGACAGTTTTTCGACAGTTATTCTTTTAAAATGATCGCCAATGCCTAGACATCGCCAATGCCTAGACTATCAAGTTTATTCAAATAAAGTCCGTGGCCGAGTGGTTAACGTCGCTGATTTGAAATCACTTGCCCCTCACCGCTGTAGGTTCGATCCCTCAGGGGCCTTGGAATCTTTATGTGAGGAAGCTATCCAGCTGGCTTGTGGAACGTCGGTGGTTCTACCCAGGTGCCCGCCCGTGCACGAAAATTGCCCGGAGGGGCACCTGGGGTCTTCCTCCACCAATGGAAGCTGGAAAGTCGCCATATGACCTTAGCTGTTGGTGCGACTATAAAATCCAATTCAATTCAAATGAAGTCCCCGGGATCAAAAATTTGTTTATTGAGATTTTGTTTTTCATAGACTTATATAGGAAATTTTTTAAAACCTAACCCTAAAAAATCTTCTTTTCTGAAACCACAAGGCACAGAACTCTCATATATTACAAGTAGCATCAGCTAATGGTCCTCTACCAAGTTTGTTAAAATTTTTACCCTGGGGTCAAATTTGGCCCTGTCCCTGGCGTCACAGTTTTACATAGGATTTTTTTAAAAATCTTCCCTGAAACTGCAAAAAATGGAAGTTTATTAATATTTGCATTTACTATAAACTTATGGTCCTTTACCAAGTTTGTTTAAATGGTGGGGTCACATTTGACCCCGCCACAGGAGTCACATGTTTTACATAGAGAAGGTATAGGGAAACACTTTTAAAAAATCTTCTTCTCTGAAACTGCAAGAGCCAGAGGTTTAATATTTTGCATTTGCTATAAGCTTATGGTCCTCTACCAAGTTTGTTGAAATGGTGACCCTCAATTTGAGGTCAAATTTAGGGTTACCCCAGGGGTTACATTCTAGCGCCTTCATTTTGTATTTGATCTTTACCAAACTTTGTCAGTGTCTTTATATCAATGTTGTTAACACAACAGAGGCCACATTTCTTGAACAATCTTAACCAAACTTACACAGATTGTATATGACCATAAGATTTCGAAGAAGTTCGATAATTGGCCAGTACTCAGGTGATCGATTTAGGGCCATCTTGGCGCTCTTGTTTATTACGTCAATTACTCACATACCAAAAGTCTTATAGTATTCAAACTTCATACACACTTACATCTATATGGCACCATTATCTTCCTACCCAAATCAGGTCCATATAACTTGCCTTTTAATATTACACTTAACATTTTGTTACTCCATTTTATAAGCAACTGATAACCCTTTAGCGGGGCATTCGGGTGCCTTGGACACATTTTATAGTTCATTTTTAATATGTGAGACTACATATTTTTTAATTATTTGTATTTGAGACTCTGCTCAGTACAAACTTCAGAGTATTTCCATATTAAGGAATTGATATCTATTCTGACTGACACCAATACAGGAGTATTAATCACCTTCACATAATTTGCATTAAATTTTGTTTTTTAGTTAATTTATATGAAAATACAGAATCAGTACATTTTTTGAGGATACACGCATATTCAAACAGGTCACCAGGTGGCAGGTCGGCGAGAAATTCAAGATGGCCACCACAGCTAAAACTAGATTTAATAAATGCAAGTTTGTGGCGACTACTTTTTAAAAACCATTAGTGGTATTGATTTGGAACCTTACTAAATGACATGTATTTGGTCCTAAACAAAATTCATTTCTTAATTTCAAACATGGTCGCCAGTGTCTATCTTTGTTTATCTTGATGTCTTGTTGGTCCTTAAAGTATAAACCAGGCTGAGAGGTAATTCAAGATGGCCACCATTTTACAAAAGTTTGTGGCGACTACTTTTTAAAAAGCATTAGTGGTATTGATTTGGAACCTTTACTTATATGATTGACATGACATGACATGTACTTGGTCATAAACAAAATTCTTTTGATTCAGTGTCAGCGGCCATCTTTGTTTACATAGAGTTACATCGGAAAAACTTGTGGCGACTACTTCTCTGAAAGTACTGGTCCTATTTCAATAACGTCACAGGTTCCCATGGCTGATCCAGCTATCAAAATCTATCAGTAGAGCTTCAAGGTCATTGACCTCTTGTTCTTAAATTATATGCGTAAGGCGTTGAGGTAGATAATACTAATGTTTACATATGTACAAGAAATGCTATCAGAAAAGATTGATGAACATGGGGACTATTGAACACTTGATTTTTAAGGTGGGAGGAGGTGGGAGGCTGAAAGAATTAGCTAGCTGATTCTTTCCCCACTCCCACCTGCAACTATTTTAAAACTTACCATATATAAACAATGAAAAGAAATACTCTTGACTCATGGTATATGGCTATATGTAGCCTGTGCCTTCTTTCCCTGTGGAAGAGATTGGGTATAAAACTTAAAAACAAGAGGCCCAAGAGGGCCGGTGTACACTCTACTGGCTAAAATGGCTCTTAAGGGGTTGTCATCATAAAACTAAACAGTAACACGGCGGTGACATGCACAAATATGCTTGGCAGTCATCATCCCCCCAAGATTTGTTGAAATCTGGCCAAGAGTTCAGAAGAGACTAGTCTGGGCAAAGTTTGTGTATTAAAACCTTTAAAGGGCCGTAACTCCACCAAAAATATTCAATTGTAACACAGCGATGATATGCACAAAAAGGCTTGATGCTCATCATCCTTGCCAAGTTTTGTTGAAATTCGGCCAGGGGTTCAGGAGAACTAGTCCGGACAAAGTTTGTGTAATAAAACCTTTAAAAGGCCATAAATCCGCTAAAAATCTTTCAACCAGCGATGACATGCACGATTAGGCTTGGTACTGATCATCCCTGCAAAGTTTCGCTGAAATCTGGCCAGGGGTTCTGGAGAACTAGTCCGGACTAAAGTTTGTTTAATAAAACCTTTAAAGGGCCATAACTCTGCCAAAAATCATTCAACTGGAACATGGCAATGTCGGATGATATGCACAACTAAGCCTGGTATTGATCATCCCTAAAACGTTTTGTTGAAATCCAGCCAGGGGATAAGGAGAACTAGTCCAGACTAAGATTGTGTATTAAAACCGTTAAAAAGGCCATAAATCTGCCAAAATCATTCAACCAGAACACAATGTTTTGCTTTAATCCAGCCAAATGAAGGCCCCATCATCTTAACGAGGCAAAATACAGCATTTTAAAACTAAACAAGGGCCATAACTCCAGTGTTACTAAACCGATTTGGTTGGTTTTCAAACTTGTCCAAGCTTTCATTGATAGTAATAATCTGGTAAAGTTTTGTTGATCGGATGAAAAATGAAGTCCTTATCGTCTTAACGAGGAAAAATACAGCATTTGTAAATAAATCAAGGCCCACAACTCCAGTGTTACTGGTCTAATCTGGCTGGTTTTCGAACTCGTCGGATCTTCCATTGATATCAACAACCTGGTAAAGGTTGGAAAAGATCCGATAAAAAAACATAGGCCTTATCATGTTATAAATGAGGCCAAATTATTGCATATTTCAGAAAATCAAGGGCCATAACTCTGGTGTAAATTGTTCAATCTGGCTGGTTTTCAAACTCCTCTGAGTTTTCATTGATATCAACTATCTGGTAGAGTTTGGTAAAGATATGATTAAAAACGAAGGCCCTATCGTGTTAACAAGGAAAATATAGCAAATTTAACAATCAAGGGCAGTAACTCCAATGTTACTGATCCGAACTGGCTGGTTTTCGAACTCATTCGAGGTTTCATTGTTTTCAACAATCTGGTAAAGTTTGAAAATGATCGGATGAAAAATGAAGGCCCTATCGTGTTAAAGAGGCCAAATTATAGCACATTTCAGACAATCAAGGGCCATGACTTCGCTATACATGTAAATGGTTTGATCTGGCTGGTATTCGAACTCGTCCGAGTTTTCATTGATATCAACAATCTGGTAGAGTTAAAGGGGTTGATGCACTATTTTAAAACATCGTTTGTTTCAAAGGGCACTGAAAACCTTGAACAAAGCTGAAATAATTATCAAAATGCCATGATAAAATAAAGAAGTTATGTACTATTGAAAATGAGCAAAGAAACACAAATTTGTGAACGATGACGTCATCGTGCCTTTTTTTACCATATATGGCATCTGATTAAATGTCGTTTAAAGCTACGAAAGTCGTTAGAAATGAAAAATAAGCATACAGGTTATACATTTTATGTATGTATATATAATTTGTCAATATACCATATATAGTAAAAAGGCGTGATGACGTCATCGTTCCAAGATGGCCGCCTCCATTCATGTTCTTTGTAAATTTTCAATTGGCCATATCTCCTTTATTTTTCATGGCATTTTGAAAATTCATTGAACTATTTTAAAGTTGTCAGAGCCCTTTTAAATAAATATTGTTTGAAAATAGTGCATTAACCCCTTTAAGTAAAGATCGGATGAAAAATGAAGGCTCTATCTTGTTGTTATATGACCTGAACACATGGATAGAGTTTGGATTCACAGTTTTGTAGTGTAATTTTGCCGTTATTTGGCGGGTTAGTTTCATATATATGTATTTTGGGGTTTCTGTTGTAATTTTCGTCTCACTCTGTTTCGCCTCAAATTACAACAGAAACGCCCAAAATACATAAATATAATAAATCACCATAAAATGGTGATTTACTTGATTTATTAAAACTTTTTTAAAATAGGGGTAGTGAAGATTTCAAGTTTAATTTTTTTTATAAGTTATTAAAATATAATTTAAACCTTAACTAAAAATAAAACCAAATAAAACAATCATCATAATCTCAAAGGATATGATAGTCATCTCATCATGCAAAAAATACATAAAATGACAGGTAATATTACATGCATTCCAAACAACGCTGAAAAGTATATTTCATTTAGTGCCGGACAACTTAGATTCTTGGATAGCTTTCAGTTTATGGCTTCGTCTCTGGAAAAATTGGTTAAAGCAACAGACAAATCTGATTTCAAAATTACCAAAAATCAGTTTGGAGAACAAACAGATTTACTTTTACGAAAAGGTGTTTATCCATACGAATATATGGACAGTATGGAAAGATTTAAGGAAACGCAATTACCACCTATAGAAGAGTTTAACAGTAGTCTCTCAGATGAAAGTATAAGTCTCGAAGATTACGAATACGCTCAAAAAATATGGAAAGAGTTTAACTGTAAAACTCTTGGAGACTATCATGATTTATATCTAAAAACTGATGTAACTCTGTTAGCAGATGTGTTTCAAACTTTTAGAAAAACATGTATGAGTGCATACAAACTTGATGCTTTACATTACTATACAGCACCTGGATTATCTTGGGATGCTTTACTTAAACATTCAAAAATAAATTTAGAACTTTTTACAGACATTGACAAGCAGTTATTTACAGAAAAAGGAATGCGAGGTGGTATAAGTATGGTATCAAAACGATATGCAAAAGCAAACAATCCATATGTAGCTGGTTATAACTCTGACAAGGAAAACAGCTACATAATGTATTTTGATGCAAATAATCTTTATGGGTGGGCAATGAGTCAGCCACTTCCAGATTCTGGGTTTAAGTGGGTGGAAACAGAAACGTTGCCAGAGCCAAAAGAAGGAAAAAGATATTTTGCAGAAGTTGATTTGGAATATCCAAAAGAACTTCATGAAGCTCACAATGACTATCCGCTTGCACCGGAAAAATTAAAATTAAAAAAAGAATGGTTATCTGAGTACCAAACAAATTTATTAAAAAATGAAAATAACGTTATGACAGAACAACTAGTCCCCAATCTTATGGACAAAGAAAAATATGTGTTACATCACAAAATCCTGCAACTGTATTTACGCAACGGCATGAAATTAAAGAAAGTACACAGAGTATTAGAATTTAATGAAAAAGCATGGATGGAATCATACATAAATCTAAACACAGAACTTAGAAAAAAAGCTAAATCACCCTTTGAAAAAGATTTTTACAAACTTATGAACAACTCCGTGTTTGGCAAAACAATGGAAAATCTACGCAAGCGGACTGATATAAAACTAGTCAGAACTGACGGCTCTGAAAATGAAAAGATAAGAAAAATAATAGCCAAACCCAACTTTAACAGGCGTATACAATTTTCAGATGAATTGTCAGCAATACATGCAAACAAAACAAAATTAACATTAAACAAACCAATCTATGTTGGGATGGCAGTATTGGATTTATCAAAGTACATGATGTATGATTGGTACTATAATACTCTAAAGAAAAGGTACGGAGATAAATGTACTTTATTATACACAGACACTGATAGCTTGCTGGTAGAAATCAAAACAGAAGATGTGTACAAAGACATGGCTAAAATGAAAGATGAGTTTGACTTAAGTGATTATCCAAAATACCATCCACTGCACGATGATACAAATAAAAAAGTATTAGGTAAAATGAAAGATGAATGTGCTGGTGTTGCTATAGCTGAGTATGTTGGATTAAGACCCAAGCTATATTCTATTTTGAGAGCGGATGAGCAAATGATTAAGAAAGTAATAGATAAAATGAAAGATGAATGTCCTGGTGTTCCGATAGTTGAGTATATTGAATCAAGACCCGAACTATATTCTATTTTGGGAGCGGATGTGCAGATGATTGAGAAAGTAACAGACAAAATAAAAGATGAATGTGTTTCTATAGTTGAATCCAAACTATGTTCTATTTTGGGAGCGGATGAGCGGATAATTGAGAAAGTAGTAGATACAATAATAAATAAAACAAAAGATGATGGTGATTCTATAGATGAGTATATAGCTAAGAATATTGGAATCAAATCCGAACTATATTCGATGTTGAGAGCGGATGTGCAGATTGTTAAGAAAGCAATGGAAGATGAAAATATTGGATTAAGATTCAAACAAGATTCTATTTTGAAAGTGAATGAGCAGATTATTAAAAAAGCAAAGGGTGTAAAAAAATATGTAGTCAAAAAACACATAAACTTTGAAAACTACAAGGATGCATTGTTTGGCAAGAAAAAATACACCCATAAAATGAATATGATACGATCAATAAAGCATCAGATATTTGGCGTAACTAAACAAATCTACATTATCACCATTTTACTCAAAAAGATATATACGAGAAGATGGAATTACAACTGATGCATATGGTTTCTATAAAAACTTATGAATTTGAGTATCAGCAGGAACAATAAGTAATTCTTCTTTGACAAATCCTCTCTGCGGCGCTGGTAATTTCAAATAATAAACTCTTATGCCTTGCGTCACCATATAACTTTTAATTTTGTAAATATCTACACTCCACATTGGATCAGTTGCTCTGCGTCTTCCACCTTCTTGTTCCCCGGGTTGATATAAATATCTTACATTTGCATTCATACAGATAGGATCATCTTTTAATATTTTTGTTTCAACAGGAGGGGGCTTTTTTGTCTCCGCATTTAATGCTTTAACAACTTCTGGTAATCTCTTTACCCACTCTCTGTTGCGTTTTTGGGAATCTATTTCCTTAGCATACTGATAATCAAACAATCTTTCAGCTAATGTTCTGTTAAATCTTTCCACTATAGCTTGGTCTCTATGTATTTCTGTTCTGCCTCGTCTGATATTTACTTTGTGTTTTGCCATCAACTGTGATACTGCACCCATAAATTCTCTGCCTGGATCCACTTGTAATAATTTTGGATATTTCAAATGCCGACTGTATATTTTTTCAAATGCTTTAGCAACTTCTTTACTATCCTTGGAAGTCAGTGGCTCTGCTTCTTTGTATCTACTTGCAATATCAACAACAGTCAACGCATATTTATATGTCCTGCGTCCACGACCCAAAGTATCATGCGGTAAAAATAACAAATCAGCTTGATGCACTCCATTCTTAGCAGAAACATCAAACCTGGGTCTAACTATTTTCTTTGGTGCGGGTAAATAAATCTGCCACACAGCTTGTTTTTTTAAAAATTCTAATGCCTTTTTTTCACTAACACCAGCCTCTTTTGCCAATTTTTTAACTGCTGAGTAACCTTTCCAAAATCCTTTTGGGCTGTAATAAATCTTTTCCATTTTTTCTACTAAAGATTAAATTTTATAAACTATAAAGAAAAAAAAATGGATATCACAACTGCACAATTTGATGAACTGCTTGAAGAGCAAAAGCAAAATCAATATAGCACAAAGAAATGGACAGACTTGGAAATAAATCAAATATATACTATTACAGACACGAAAATAGTGGATACTGAATATGGTCCATCCATGGTATTGACATTATTAGACAATGGTGAAGTATGGGCGCCTGGTCATCTCAAAGATAAATTAGAGAAGAGTGCTAAACCACCATATTATATGCGACCACTTGGATTGAAACCATGTAAGAACAACAAAAAAAATAGGTATCATGCTGCTTCATGCATATGACTTAGTCTTTTCAAAGTAAACATACTTAGTCATTCCAAATCCAAAAAAAATCCAAAGTAATTATAGTTTTAAACTATTTTTTTTATGAACTCAATTTGTAAGCCACAAATCCAGTTGCAGCCATGCCCACCACAATAAACGTAATTTCTCTATTCTGTTGATCCGGAGATGGTGTATAAAAATCACTTAACTTGGGCTCCGGTTCCAAAAGCAAATGTTTGCCAGTTATGTAATAATACTGTTTCATAGCTTTGTCTACATCATCAAAAGTTTGCTCTGCATGATGCTCTTTTTGCAGTTGCTTATTAATAAAATCTAATCTCTCTGTTCTTTTTTTATTCCACTCCGCTTGTGCTGCGTTTAATTGTTCTACGGCTTTGTCATGTCTTTGTCTTTCCTCATCTGAATGACTTCCCATTTTTGAAAAGAAATAATTTGAACCGCTAAACGCCAATGCGTTTGTTAATGCTCCACCTATCATCATTACTACTGCACTTGCCATTTTTTTTATATATATTTTTTAAAATTATTTCATAATATCCGCAGGAATAATACCTTGCTTAATCAGCATATCCTTTGTAGCCATTGCTAACATTATATCCACAGACAGCATCCCAACATCTACCATATTAAAGTCCACTTTAGGGGCTGGTCTTTTTATTAGTTTTCTGCCAATCTCAGAATATCCAACAGTTAAAAGTGTTTCCACTCCAGCGTGATACATCATATTTACAATTTGTTTTCCGTCAATACTTGCTGCCATTTTTTTTTATATGATTATTTTTTTAAAATAAATTATTAAAAATCAAACGGGTCTTTTGGTGCAACATGAACAGGTTGCACAGCTACAGGTTGCGTAGCAGATTTCTTGTTATAAATATACAAACCCAACCCAGCAATGCCTAATAAAACCAGACACGGTGGAATATAATTTTTGTATACGTTTATTTTAATTTTTTTTGGTTCTTCTTCACCTATTGTTATTTTTGTTATTTCATCTTGCTTTGCAGCATCTTGATTTGCAGCATCTTGAAGCAAACGCTTTGCATTTCTTGCCGCTGCTCCTTTTTTCCCAGCCTCTATTCGTTTTGGATTTTTTACTTTTTGTTGTTTAATAGGTTGTGTAACAACAGGTATAACTTCACTCTCTTGGTTCTCCATTTATATTATCTATATTTTTATTTTTATTAAAATCAATATGTCTAACAGTTGTCAGTATTGCTGTAAATGGTGCCAAGCACATCCCATACCTGTAATACAACTCACAACAAGCACTTGTCAAAGCATGATTAATAAATGGATCTTCCTCCAAATCTTCTATCAGCTTTGGTGGATTGGTTACATTAAAATATTTTGTTACTCCCATCACATACAAGTTAATAAAAGAATTGCCTAAAGTCTTGGTCATGCTTGCCCCAAGCCTTGCTTCATATCTGCAGTAAAGTTTGTTAATTTCATCCGGGGACATGCCATCTATATGCGTGAGTTGTATGTCTCTACCCAAATATTGACGGCTGCCACCGCCAGCCACTATGGCTGATAATCTTTCTTTTTTTGTTTCTTGTTGCTTTGATTCATCACGTTCTGTGAAACCTTCTGATATATCTTGTAATAGTTCTTCCGCATTCATTTTTAGCTCTACTGATCAGAGATCAGCAGAGCTTATGCCGTGGTGCGGCGTCCGTCGTCCGTCTGTCTGTCCGTCCGTCTGTCCGTCCGTCCGTTAACTTTTATTTGTAGCGACTACTCCTCTGAAACTACTGGATGGATATTCATAAAACTTTACAGAAATGTTGCCCATGAAGTCTAGTTGATCCTAGCAAAAATTCATGTTGATTTGAAATCCAAGATGGCCGCCAAAGCTAAAAATAGATTTTTTAAATTCAAGTTTGTAGCGACTACTTCTTGAAAACTATAAGTGATATTGATATGGGACTTTTTCTAAAATGATCAGCATGACATGATGTTGGTCCTTGTCGAAAATCGTTTTGATTTGACGTTAAACATGGCTGCCAGCGGCCATCTTTGTTTACATAGAGTTATATAATGAAAACCTGTAGCGACTACTCCTCTGAAACTACTTGACGGATTTTCATGAAACTTCACAGGAATGTTGCTCTTGATGTCTAAATGATCCTAGCAAAATTTCAGGTCGGCCGGAAATTCAAGATGGCCGCCACGGCTAAAAATAGATTTTCAAAATACAAGTTTGTAGCGACTACTTCTTGAAAACTATAAGTGATATTGATATGGGACTTTTTCTAAAATGATCAGCATGACATGATGGTTATCCGAGTCGAACATTATTTTGATTTGACATTAAACATGGCTGCCAGTGGCCATCTTTGTTTACATAGAGTTATATAATGAAAACTTGTAGCGACTAGTCCTCTGAAACTACTTGGCGGATTTTCATGAAACTTCACAGAACTGTTGTTCTTGATGTCTAATTGATCCTAGCAAAATTTCAGGTCGGCCGGAAATTCAAGATGGCCACCATGGCTAAAAATAGATTTTCAAAATGCAAGTTTGTAGCGACTACTTCTTGAAAACTATAAGTGATATTGATATGGGACTTTTTCTAAAATGATCAGCATTACATGATGTTGGTCCTTGTCAAAAATCATTTTGATTAGATGTTAAACATGGCTGTCAGCGGCCATCTTTGTTTACATAGAATTATATAATGAAAACGGCTAAAAATAATTTTTCAAAAAACAAGTTTGTAGCGACTACTTCCTGAAATCAAAATCAATCAGTAGAGCTTCAAGGTCATTGACCTCTTGTTATATTAATAATTTTATTTTTTATCTTGAAATAAATATAAAACATAAAACAACCAGCTGCGATATTCATGCAACTAGTAATTGTTAGTATTGTTAATAGCATTGTTATTAATATTGCTATTTTTTTTATTAGCATTGTTAATTTGCTGCAAGCATTGCTATTAACATTGCTACTTTGCTATAAGCAATGCTACTTTGCTATGAGCAATGCTATAAGCATTACTATATTTTTTGATATTTTCATTATATTTTCATGTCAGTATTGCTTCTTTGCTGTTAGTATTACTATTAACAACAAAGCAATGCTGTTAGAAAAAAAAGCATTGCTGTTAAAAATTATTCAACCCAATAACCAGTTGGTTGGTCAGTCCTCATAATTAACTTGGAATATTTAGTCTTAGCTAAAGCTTTTCTTATTCTGGTTCTCTCCTCCAGGGTTGGAATAACATCATTCTCTCTCAAACAATTTTCATAACTATCTCTGTCTTTGGTGTAAAACATACACAACCATTTTGCTTGCTCTCTCAAATCTTTCAATACAGAATTATATCTCTGTGAAATAACCCACACTGATTGTTTGGCGTGGCGACCAGAGAATGCCAACTCCGATAACATATCTTTTTTCTTTGTTAATTCTTTTGTGGCGGAGCAATCATCAATGATGTATAATATGGGCTGGCCAGCATATTTATTGAAAAAGAAACGCAACAGTTCTTGTAACATTTCTTTGCCTTTACTAACGGGATTGACAATTATTATTTTTTTATCTCTCGGGTTTTTCACATCTCCTATCCAGGATCTATTTTTATAAGCCTCGTTCCACTCTATGGTTGGACAAAATAATTATATGTTCAAAAATTCCAACATACTCTTGTTCAAGTATGTCAAGAACAAACTCTGTTTTGCCGCAGCCTGTCTGACCGCAGATAATGGCACTGTGTGAATATTTAGGATATTTTTGTTGCAAACTAGTATCCTGCTTCTTTGAATCTTCCATCTTCGAAATTGATTTGCGCATCTTGTATTATATATATATAAATATTTAAAGTTTGATCTGCATCTGCTTTTTAGCTCTACTGATCAGAGATCAGCAGAGCTTATGCCGTGGTGCGGTGTCCGTCGTCCGTCCGTCTGTCTGTCCGTAAACTTTTTTTTTGTAGCGACTACTCCTCTGAAACTACTGAATGGATTTTCATGAAACTTTACAGAAATGTTGCCCATGAAGTCTAGTTGATCCTAGCAAAAATTCATGTTGATGTGAAATCCAAGATGGCCGCCAGATCTAAAAATAGGTTTTTAAAAAACAAGTTTGTAGCGACTTCTTCATGAA
The DNA here is from genome assembly GCA_037043455.1 of Cyrtodaria siliqua. Lineage (NCBI taxonomy): Eukaryota > Metazoa > Mollusca > Bivalvia > Adapedonta > Hiatellidae > Cyrtodaria > Cyrtodaria siliqua. Next base: position 57,569 of record JAWPHD010012609.1, read on the forward strand.
AACTATAAGTGATATTGATATGGGACTTTTTCTAAAATGATCAGCATGACATGATGTTGGTCCTTGTCGAAAATTGTTTTGATTCGACGTTAAACATGGCTGCCAGCGGCCATCTTTGTTTACATAGAGTTATATAATGAAAACTTGTAGCAACTACTCCTCTGAAACTACTTGACAGATTTTCATGAAACTTCACAGGAATGTTGCTCTTGATGTCTAATTGATCCTAGCAAAATTTCAGGTCGGCCGGAAATTCAAGATGGCCGCCACGGCTAAAAATAAATTTTTAAAAAAGAAGTTTGTAGCGACTACGTCTTGAAAACTATAAGTGATATTGATATGGGACTTTTTGTAAAATGATCAGCATGACATGATGGTTATAAGAGTCGAACATTATTTTGATTCGACGTTAAACATGGCTGCCAGTGGCCATCTTTGTTTACATAGAGTTATATGATGAAAACTTGTAGCGACTAGTCCTCTGAAACTACTTGACGGATTTTCATGAAACTTCACAGGAATGTTGCTCTTGATGTCTAATTGATCCTAGCAAAATTTCAGGTCGCCCGGAAATTCAAGATGGCTGCCATGGCTAAAAATAGATTTTCAAAATACAAGTTTGTAGCGACTACTACTTGAAAACTATAAGTGATATTGATATTGGACTTTTTGTAAAATGATCAGCATGACATGATGTTGGTCCTTGTCAAAAATTGTTTTGATTCAACGTTAAACATGGCTGCCAGCAGCCATCTTTGTTTACATAGAGTTATATAGTAAAAACTTGTAGCGACTAATCCTTTGAAACTACTTGGCAGATTTTCATGAAACTTTACAGGAATGTTGCCCTTAATGTTTAATTGATCCTAGCAAAATTTCAGATCGGCCAGAAATTCAAGATGGCCGCCACAGCTAAAATTTGATTTTTAGCTCTACTGATCAGAGATCAGCAGAGCTTATGCCGTGGTGCGGCGTCCGTCGTCCGTCTGTCTGTCCGTCTGTCCGTCCGTCTGTCTGTCCGTAAACTTTTTTTTGTAGCGACTACTCCTCTGAAACTACTGAATGGATTTTCAAGAAACTTTACAGAAATGTTGCCCATGAAGTCTAGTTGATCCTAGCAAAAATTCATGTTGATGTGAAATCCAAGATGGCCGCCAGATCTAAAAATAGGTTTTTAAAAAAGAAGTTTGTAGCGACTTCTTCATGAAAACTATAAGTGATATTGATATGGGACTTTTTCTAAAATGATCAGCATGACATGATGTTGGTCCTTGTCGAAAATCGTTTTGATTCGACGTTAAACATGGCTGCCAGCGGCCATCTTTGTTTACATAGAGTTATATAATGAAAACTTGTAGCGACTACTCCTCTGAAACTACTTTACGGATTTTCATGAAACTTCACAGGAATGTTGCTCTTGATGTCTAATTGATCCTAGCAAAATTTCAGGTCTGCCGGAAATTCAAGATGGCCGCCACGGCTAAAAATAAATTTTCAAAATACAAGTTTGTAGCGACTACTTCATGAAAACTATAAGTGATATTGATATGGGACTTTTTCTAAAATGATCATCATGATATGGTGTTGGTCCTTGTCAAAAATCGTTTTGATTTAACGTTAAACATGGCTGCCAGCAGCCATCTTTGTTTACATACAGTTATATAGTAAAAACTTGAAGCGACTACTCCTTTGAAACTACTTGACAGATTTTCATGAAACTTTACAGGAATGTTGCTCTTAATGTCTAATTGATCCTAGCAAAATTTCAGATCAGCCAGAAATTCAAGATGGCCGCCACAGCTAAAAATAGGTTTTTAAAAAAGAAGTTTGTAGCGGCTACGTCTTAAAAACTATAAGTGATATTGATATGGGACTTTTTGTAAAATGATCAGCATGACATGATGGTTATCAGAGTCAAACATTATTTTGATTCGACGTTTAACATGGCTGCCAGTGGCCATCTTTGTTTACATAGAGTTATATGATGAAAACTTGTAGCGAGCACTCCTCTGAAACTACTTAACGGATTTTCATGAAACTTCACAGGAATGTTGCTCTTGATGTGTAATTGATCCAAGCGAAATTTCAGGTCGCCCAGAAGTTCAAGATGGCTGCCATGGCTAAAAATAGATTTTCAAAATACAAGTTTGTAGCGACTACTACTTGAAAACTATAAGTGATATTAATATTGGACTTTTTGTAAAATGATCAGCATGACATGATGTTGGTCCTTGTCAAAAATTGTTTTGATTCAACGTTAAACATGGCTGCCAGCGGCCATCTTTGTTTACATAGAGTTATATAGTAAAAACTTGTAGCGACTAATCCTTTGAAACTACTTGGCAGATTTTCATGACACTTTACAGGAATGTTGCTCTTAATGTTTAATTGATCCTAGCAAAATTTCAGATTGGCCAGAAATTCAAGATGGCCGCCACAGCTAAAATTAGATTTTTTAAAAAAGAAGTTTGTAGCGACTACGTCTTGAAAACTATAAGTGATATTGATATGGGACTTTTTGTAAAATGATCAGCATGACATGATGGTTATCAGAGTCAAACATTATTTTGATTCGACGTTAAACATGGCTGTCAGCGGCCATCTTTGTTTACATAGAGTTATATGATGAAAACTTGTAGCGACTATTCCTGTGAAACTACTTGACGGATTTTCATGAAACTTCACAGGAATGTTGCTCTTGATGTCTAATTGATCCTAGCAAAATTTCAGGTCGGCCGGAAATTCAAGATGGCCGCCACGGCTAAAAATAATTTTTCAAAAAACAAGTCTGTAGCGACTACTTCCTGAAATCAAAATCAATCAGTAGAGCTTCAAGGTCATTGACCTCTTGTTTATTTATTAGTATCGTTATACCTTCACTGCCGTTTTCTATTCTTCTTCCACTGCCGTGTAATAAATTGTCATCACATGTTCTAAGGTCAAGCCACAAAGCATATGATTTTGTCAGATAGGTCTCAAGAGAAACACTGGTAAAGTTTAAGTCCCTCGCTACTATTTCTGTCTCTTTGTTTCTTTTTGATGTCAAGGCAAAATATTTGTTAATTTCATCCCAATGTTGATATGCCCTCATGCCCTGACTATACAACTGATTTGGTACTCCCTCTATTGTCATTTCAACCTTTTCAATCTTTGGGTTGTAATAGGTTTCTGTGCTTGTTCTTTCTGGGTCTTCAAACAGCATTAGAATACCTTTCGTGCTCCGTGCTGGTACATTAATGTTGATGTTCCAAAGAGTTTCAGATTTGTTTGCTATTATTTTTCTATGTCGCAAGATACGATCATACATAAATGACATCTTACCATTGGTTTGCTGTCTTATTTGTCTGGCTTATTCAACATCACTAACCGTATCAAATTCCAAGCAGATATTTTTTATTACATAAGATGCATCAGCATCACTGCTTTTGATAACTTTGTTATAATCGTTAAACGTTAATTCATATTCTAACCTATCACCAAGCCCCGCTTGATAAAATGGCATATGACTTTCTAACATTTCAAAGTCCAGTGGAATGCAAAATCTATTTCCATAAGCTGCTGCTATAGCTTCATCTTCGGTGTCTGAGGATTTATCTCCCGCTCCAACTCTATGTTTTAACATGTTTGCTTTACCAATACCTTGGTAAGCTGTGTTTAATCGTTCGGTAGGGCTTTTCCATAAATCTACATAACAATGATATATATCACTGTCATCTATTGACATGACTTCATTGCCACTTATTCTTATTGTCATTTTTTTCACAATTGCTCTACCCAGATTCTGGAATAGAGTAGCGTTGGCGTCTGTTCTGCTTTTAAGTTCTATTTCAAAGGCAAGACGAGCAGTACGAGGAACTATCACATCATTAGTACTTAGATTGGGAAATCTCACAAGCAGTTGCTGGTTTTGGTCTATTGTTGAGGGATTATTAGTTATTACTACACATGTGCGGATGCCCTTGGCACCATGAGGTTCTCTTAGTTTTCTATGAGGGCTGAGTTTGTTTCCGTAAGCTGACATTGTTTTTATTTTTTAAATATATTTTTTAAAATTAAATAAAATAAACAATGGCTGAAGGAGGATTCGAATATGAGAATCCCACATACGATCCAGGTGAATATGATGAATACTTTGATGATGATTTACCAATGGTGCCTGATGAGCCGGTTCAAAGAAGTCTTCTTAATGAAAGCGATTATCTTGATGAACTTGGTGGAAGGCTGAAAGAATCCCAACTTGAAGCACACAAAAAAAATCTTGTAAAATCCTTTTATGATGAAATAGGAAAACGATATAAAATGACGCCGGATAAAATGGAGTATGACCAGTTTAAAGTATCATCTGATGGTAAAACATTATATTGGCGGTTGTTTGATGATAAAGAAATAAGAATAACTGCCAAGCAAGGTTCTTTTACATTTCTTGCTCTTGGTTCTTTGGTAGGTGAATATAACAGGGTTGTTGGCTCTGGGGGAACAATGGCGGTAAGACAATTTTTGAATTTGCCGGAGTATGACAGTAGAACAAAAGTATCACAAAAATTTCGACAAGTATTGGAGAGCACAATAAATGATTTACCAGATAATGTGGATGCTATTCCATTACAAGATTTATTATATAAATTGAATAACACAACACAGTCAATGGAAAGTGCTCTTCATGAGCGTCCTGATGCTGAAACACAAACAAATATAGACAAGCGTGAAATGGATGGAATAGTAAAAGCGATGACAACTGTCAAGGAAGAACTCACCAATAACGTGGCAAAACTCACACAACTTGATAAAGACATAACAAGAGAAAAACAAAAGTTAGAACAAGCTAAGACTGATAATGATGAATTCCAGATAAAAAGAATTAGCGATCGCATCAAAGACCTTGAAGATGAGAGAGGTGCAAGAATGGATGTCATTAATGAGAACAGAAAAGCTTTTCGTAATCAAGTAAGCAGGATAAAAGAGACAATAAACAAAATGTTAAACGAGGATACAACACTTGGTGAGAGGATCAAAACCTTGTTTAGGGAGCAAGGTATTACTATTGTTAGTATCCTAACTGCATTTGGTATGATTCTTGGGGTGATAATTAATTCTATTATTCCCACATCAAGTGCTGCTCCAACTCCAACCCCAACTCCAAAACCTGATCCATCAAGTGTAAAAGATTGGATAAAAAAAACACTATTTAATCTTGGTAAACTTCTTGCCAACCTAGCTGGTAAAGCTGCTGCAGCACTTCCAGGAGTTATTGGTGCAATAGTATCATGGCTTTTATCTGCCACAGGTAATGTTATTAATTGGCTTGGTAACAATCTATGGGCTTTGCTTGTGTTCCGGGTTGTTGTATGTGGCAGCCAAAGAATGGTTTAAATCTCGTAGATAAGTAATGCAGCAATACCTATTACTATGGTACCAACAATTATAGTTGTTTTGTTATCTTCATGTTCAATCGCTATTTTTAGCTCTACTGATCAGAGATCAGCAGAGCTTATGCCGTGGTGCGGCGTCCGTCCGTCCGTCTGTCCATCTGTCCGTAAACTTTTATTTGTAGCGACTTCACAGCTGAAACTACTGGATGGATATTCATGAAACTACAGAAATGTTGCCCATAAAGTCTAGTTGATCCTAGCAAAAATTCATGTTGATGTGAAATCCAAGATGGCCACCAAAGCTAAAAATAGAGTTTTAAAATACAAGTTTGTAGCGACTTCTTCTTGAAAACTATAAGTGATATTGATATGGGACTTTTTCTAAAATGATCAGCATGACATGATGTTGATCCTAGTCAAAAATCGTTTTGATTCAACGTTAAACATGGCTGCCAGTGGCCATCTTTGTTTACATAGAGTTATATAGTAAAAACTTGTAGCGACTACTTCTCTGAAACTACTTGGCGGATTGTCATGAAACTTTACAGGAATGTTGCTCTTGATGTCTATTGATCCTAGAAAAATTTCAGGTCGGTCGAAAATTCAAGATGGCCGTCACGGCTAAAAATAGATTTTTAAAAAATAAGTTTGTAGCGACTACTTCTTGAAAACTATAAGTGATATTGATATGGGACTTTTTCTAAAATGATCAGCATTACATGATGTTGATCCTAGTCAAAAATCGTTTTGATTCAACGTTAAACATGGCTGCCGCGGCCATTTTTGTTTACATAGAGTTATATAGTAAAAACTTGTAGCGACTACTCCTCTGAAACTACTCGGCGGATTGTCATGAAACTTTACAGGAATGTTGCTCTTGATGTCTAATTGATCCTATCAAAATTTCAGGTCGGCCGGAAATTCAAGATGGCCGTCACAGCTAAAAATAGATTTTTAAAAAATAAGTTTGTAGTGACTACTTCTTGAAAACTATAAGTGATATTGATATTGGACTTTTTCTAAAATGATCAGCATGACATGATGTAGATCCTTGTGGAAAATTATTTTGATTCGACGTTAAACATGGCTGCCAGTGGCCATCTTTGGTTACATAGAGTTATATTGTAAAAACTTGTAGCGACTACTCCTCTGAAACTACTTGACGGATGTTCATGAAACTTCACAGGAATGTTGCTCTTGATGTCTAGTTGATCCTAGAAAAATTTCAGGTGGGCCGGAAATTCAAGATGGCCGCCACAGCTAAAAATAGATTTAAAATAAATAAGTTTGGAGCGACTACTTCTTCAAAACAATAAGAGATATTGATATGGGACTTTTTCTAAAATGATCAGTATGACATGATGTTGGTCCTTGTTGAAAATCATTTTGATTTGACCTTAAACATGGCTGCTTTGTTTACATAGAGTTATATAATGAAAACTTGTAGCGAATACTTCTTTGAAACTACCTGACGGATTTTCATGAAACTTCACAGGAATGTTGCTCTTAATGTCTTATTGATCTAAGTAAAATTTCAGGTCGGTTGGAAATTCAAGATGGCCGCCACGGTTAAAAATAGATTTTCAAAAAACAAGTCTGTAGCGACTACTTCCTGAAATCAAAATCAATAAATAGAGCTTCAAGGTCATTGACCTCTTGTTTGTATTTCTGGTGGGTTATGCTCCACAGTTTTATGTATTGATGATTTATCAAAGTCAGAATGTTCCGGTAAAAATTTCTTTGTTGTGGTGCCTTGAAAAGGTTGAACACTTTTTGGTGGTACTGGTTTTATATTTACATCATTATTCAATCCTAATGCTTGCGCATCGGTTGCTATTACAATTTCATTATTGTAGTCTTGTATTGTTCCAATTCTTAATTCCATGTCACTCGGAGACATTTACAATCCATTTCCATAGACAAAATTTACTCTACCTCTTGCATATTTTAGAGTGTTTTCATATCTTGAAATTTGACTGGGCAAGTCGATGGGGCTATTTATTGCGTCCTCTACATTTGCTAAAAATTGTTTTTGTGCATCAAATGCTGTTCCAGTTCCAAGTATATCTGTTCTTGTTTGTGATTGTGAGCCAAGAATTGCCCAGCAGTATGTTCTTATGCTGTCATTAATTCTTTCTACTCCAGCTCTTGTAAATCAAAATGAACAATCTAGTATAAAAGTAGACCAGCTGTTGTCAGCCTCAGATCCTTGTGCAATGTAATCAATGTGGTATGTTTTATCACTCTCATAGACTGTGAAACTCATCGTTTTGTTGTCGTATACAGTATTTATCAAAGGATGATAACCAATATGTGTCCAGTAATTATAAATTGTTCCTAGACCATCATTATAGCTTTGTTTCTGTCTCCAGTCTGAATTTAAGTCAACATTAAACTCCTTGCATATTCTTTCGTATGCGTTTCGGTTATATGTGTTATTAAACGCATTCCAATTTGAGTCTTGCGGCATTGCTACACTCATCTCAAATAATATTCTTCTGACTTGGTAATAGACATGAAATCGAAATAATGAACCAACCAGTGCATAAGCTTTTAGATGATTGTTGAAATCAATACCACATCCAGTTGTTGCACACCAAATAGCGAAATTTAACTGATTCTGCCAAAATAACATCCAATATGTTCCCCAGCTTTGGACTATAGCATCTGATTTGACGTATGGGAGTTTGTATTTTTCAAAGACATTGGGAAATGATGCTTTAAAGCATTTACCGTCTGATGTAATAACTATGTTTTGATTTATTATATCTATCACTTTCTTGCTGAAAGTATTTGAATAGTGAGCATCTGGGTTATATTTGAATTCTTTAGAAATCATTTTTATTTGTGTTTTTATATATATATATTAAAAAAAATGTTTCATACAATTTCAAACATAGACAACTCTATTAATTTACAACAGTATATCGATAATAGAGATGGAACTAAGCGCGTCGGATTAAAAAGTTTTACATACACTATCGGTTGGCATAATATTAATGGTGAAATCCTAAAGACAAGAAACCCAGATAAAATAGAACATTTTCCAAGTGGACTTTATAACTTTCAAGACTTGGTAGAAAAGTTTAAAGTGCTAAATGAAAATATTAAGCAAATTGGCTTCAGCATTGTACATGCACCAATAGAGACACGAATGTCAAGCGGTCTTTTAAAAATGCTGGGATTCAAGGACAGAAAATGGTTGACAGGTACTAATATAGGAGATTACCCAATTGATTTAGCTCCTTATAAACAGCTATATATTCATCTGAAACAAGTTAATACGAGTAGTAATTATTTTAATGGTGCACCAAGCACTATTATAGGTGTTGTGCCTGTAGTAAATAAGCAGTTTGGAGATATAGTATATACATATTTTTATCCTGAATATCACTGTCTTATGAATGGTGCAATTACTGAATTGAAAATAGAAGTTAGAGATGAGTATGGCAACAAGATAAATAATCACGGTTTGCCTATGAGTTGTGTTTTAGAAATTATTTAAAAAATATATTTTTATAAAAAAAACAATGAGTATATTTGGACCACCAAGCTCTAAAAAAACAAAAGACTTAGAGGCTTTAATAAATAAGGTTCAAGATTTATATAGGCGAGTTGCGCCTTTTGTTAACCAGTTTAATCATTTAAAAAATAGAGTTGATAATCTTAAATATGGAATTATAACAATATTTGTGGAGGCTAAGGGCCCACTTGTGTTGAATAGAATACTCTCATTTGGTAATGGTGGGGCAGAATCAAATGTGGGGCATGTAATGACACGCCGTGGACGAATTATGGGAATAGGTTTAGCATGTGAACGATTGCTTGGTGACGTAACTGTAATAGTTTCTGTCAATGGTGTTGAACAACCAAATTATGGCATAACGCTTCATATCATCCCACGCAATCATGATAACTTTGATAAACCTTTAGAGATTGATGCTGGTTCTGTTGTTAACTTTGTATGCAAGATTGCCAACGCTACCACTGTAAATACGGTGGCATCATTATTAATTGAATTAATTTAATTTTTAGCTCTACTGATCAGAGATCAGCAGAGCTTATGCCGTGGTGCGGCGTCCGTCGTCCGTCCGTCCGTCTGTCCGTCTGTCTGTCCGTAAACTTTTATTTGTAGCGACTTCACAGCTGAAACTACTGGATGGATATTCATGAAACTTTACAGAAATGTTGCCCATAAAGTCTAGTTGATCCTAGCAAAAATTCATGTTGATGTGAAATCCAAGATGGCCGCCAAAGCTAAAAATAGAGTTTTAAAATACAAGTTTGTAGCGACTTCTTCTTGAAAACTATAAGTGATATTGATATGGGACTTTTTCTAAAATGATCAGCATGACATGATGTTGATCCTAGTCAAAAATCGTTTTGATTCAACGTTAAACATGGCTGCCAGCGGCCATCTTTGTTTACATAGAGTTATATAGTAAAAACTTGTAGCGACTACTCCTCTGAAACTACTTGGCGGATTGTCATGAAACTTTACAGGAATGTTGCTCTTGATGTCTAATTGATCCTATCAAAATTTCAGGTCGGCCGGAAATTCAAGATGGCCGTCACAGCTAAAAATAGATTTTTAAAAAATAAGTTTGTAGCGACTACTTCTTGAAAACTATAAGTGATATTGATATGGGACTTTTTCTAAAATGATCAGCATGACATGATGTAGATCCTTGTGGAAAATTATTTTGATTCGACGTTAAACATGGCTGCCAGTGGCCATCTTTGGTTACATAGAGTTATATAGTAAAAACTTGTAGCGATTACTCCTCTGAAACTACTTGACGGATGTTCATGAAACTTCACAGGAATGTTGCTCTTGATGTCTAGTTGATCCTAGAAAAATTTCAGGTCGGCCGGAAATTCAAGATGGCCGCCACAGCTAAAAATAGATTTAAAATAAATAAGTTTGTAGCGACTACTTCTTCAAAACAATAAGAGATATTGATATGGGACTTTTTCTAAAATGATCAGTATGACATGATGTTGGTCCTTGTCGAAAATCGTTTTGATTTGACCTTAAACATGGCTGCTTTGTTTACATAGAGTTATATAATGAAAACTTGTAGAGACTACTTCTTTGAAACTACCTGACGGATTTTCATGAAACTTCACAGGAATGTTGCTCTTAATGTCTTATTGATCTTAGCAAAATTTCTGGTCGGCCGGAAATTCAAGATGGCCGCCACGGTTAAAAATAGATTTTCAAAAAACAAGTCTGTAGCGACTACTTCCTGAAATCAAAATCAATCAGTAGAGCTTCAAGGTCATTGACCTCTTGTTTATTTATTAATAAAAAAATGCCGAAGCGACCGACAGCACCAAGTATATATCCTGAGTTGCCAGTGGAAGACGGACAAAATTATAGATTACAAAAGATTTCAGAAATTGAAAAAAAGTTAATTACAGAACGAGATATACGTCAGTCACTTTATAAAAAATATAAACGTGGTATTAATATTACAGATGGAATTGACACTACCTTAATATCTGCAGGTGTTATTATGGCTGGGATTGGATTTGTTGTTCCAGTTTTGTTAACTTTAGAAATAGCAGCAATAGTATGTGGAGCTACAGGTGTTTGTATTAATTTTATCAGACGCAAGCTTAATGCAAAAGCTCAAAAACATCATGAAATAAAAACTTTGGCAGAGTCTAAGTTAAATAGTATAAAGCAGTTAATATCAAAAGCGTTGAGTGATGCACAACTATCTGAGCAAGAGTTCAAGTTGATTTTGGATGAGTTAGATAAATATTATAGTTTAAAACAGGACACAAAACAAAAAAAGGCTGAAATAAGTGAAGTTCAAAAAAAAGAACTAGTAGAGCAGGGAAGAAAGGAAGCAATGGCAACCTTACAAAAAGTCTAAAAAGTGTGTGATTTATTGTGTTAGTAGTGTGTTTGAGTATGATCCACCACCTTTGTATTCAAGGTCGGATAATTGTTAATTTGAATGTAATTTTGATAACTAATAAAAATATTTAAACTTGCAATCTTCACTACCCCTATTTTAAAAAAGTTTTAATAAATCAAGTAAATCACCATTTTATGGTGATTTATTATATATATGTATTTTGGGCGTTTCTGTTGTAATTTGAGGCGATACAGAGTGAGACGAAAATTACAACAGAAACCCCAAAATACATATAAATGTTTCTTTAAAATGGAGAAAATCAAATTTCAAATATTACCGCAGGGTTAATTCTTAATAAATATCCAAAATTAAACACAGTGTTTCTTCTTGTTTCAGGATGACATAAAGGTTAACAACATCTTAAGTAGGGCTCAAGATCTAATGGCCAATTTAAAAAAGCCCCTAAAGCACTTCTACAGGTCGGCATTACAGTCGGCAGCACATTGTGACAACAAACATCAGCTGCGATGGAACTGTTTAATTCCTTCTCCAAAACATAGACATTACCATGATGTTAATAGTTTAAACAGGAATTTGACCAACACAAAATGCTGCAGACAATGCAGTAGTTTTAAGAGTGTTACTATGAATCATGAGAGAAATAAACAATCATACGATGTAAAAGAGCTGCAATTATCTCCCATTCACTGTGATAAAAGTCGGTTTGTTCCAACAAGTGACCCTGCCACTGCTGAAGACGTGATAAAATTACAAGAATTTGTTTGGAATAGCAAGAGGTTGTTGGTTTTGACAGGTTAATACATTTGATTTCATCCTTATATAATTCGAACTAATCTTAAGTTTATAGATATGTTTTCTGCCATGTGATGATCTGTAATTTCCCACTATTGCACAATTACTACTAAGGATTTAACATTTCTCTGACAGAATACAGAAATTCCATTTTTCTGACTCAGTATAATATCACATTTAAATAGGGACCTCGAGTTCATTGTTTCATATTGTACTCACTGGGTGCTACATCACTGGAAATTACTGCATTTACTATGACATAAACATTTTCAACATTGAATATGTCATGTTGTTTTGTCAGTGTGTGCAAGAATTCATATACAACTTCCAATGCAATTAAGTGATTCTGTCAATCAAAATGCAATGATCTTCTTTCAAGGAAATCTATTAAGTTGATGCCACATTGGGAGAGTAATCACAATGCAGACAGAAGGCAAACACATTGACCGGTGACATAAACTTCTTGGCAACTCATTGGCTTGATGAGTAACCCTTAGGAAGGAAAACTGGTTAAAAATCCAGTTTTTCTGCAGTTGAACACCATGTAGTTATCAGTCAAAAGTTCAGTTAAATTGCAGTATTCTGTAAAGAAATGGTACCAACTGTTGGAGAATCAGTTTTTTAAACCAGTTAAAAAGCATGGGACATAAAAGGAAAAAAAACACTAGTTTTATTCCAGTTAATTGTCAGTTTTTAGCATGGTGAACTTATTCACCAAGCTATAGTTACCGTGTTTTTTCACGAATCCTAACTACAGCCTCACTGATGAATCGACGCATTGCCTGAAAAAGAAGACCCATATTTTAACAGGTGTTTCTTCTTTTCTAGTGCGGATACAAATAAGGTAATGTCATTTAGAAATTTCAAATAATTTCCTCGATACATTGTTTAAGTTATATATTGTTTATGTAGCTATTTCATCTATTGTTTCATCGTTTAGCTGTGCGTTCTATAAGTAGATCAATCATCATCATCATCACATGATCATCACGTGATCTTGCGTAAAATATATTCATACGCTGTATTGTTCTCCTAGGATAGTGATTGAGATTTGTAACCAGTTAATTTTATAATGTATTTCTCTTGTTGCAACACCATCAAATGCATATCTTCAATCTTTCTTGGATTTATATATTTAAGAAATATACATGGCCTTTATAGTCTTCATATAATATTTAATAGGTTTTGGTCAGTAATGGTTATCGCATAAGCTACTATCCTTTGTAAAAAGTTGTTGCTGCCTATTCTCCGGAATAAGATTTCAGCTTATTTTGAAGTACGCTGTGTAATATTCTGAAGTCTTTACCTCCCTTGCTATGAAGTAAAATAATCCTGAATACGTGTGCTGATCGTGTCGGTGAGACCGAATGCAAATCAACAAGATCTGACTGGGTATAAATCCCGAGTGACTATTTTAGACCGGGTCAATTCGGACACTCCGGTTTTAGAATAAATACCTTATAGGTCATCAAAATTTGTAAAGGATTATTAGCTCAGTCGGGAGAGCGGCAGTCCCGTAGAATTATGGATTATAAAACGAGCGGGATGGGTTCGAATCTGAGCAGAACCCAATTTCTTTTATTCTAATTATATTTTTTTTATGCAAAAAAGTTTGTTTAATTCATGCCCAATGGTCTTAAAAGGGGTACATCAGAATTTTTCTAGAAACAGCTTAAATTATAAAATTGTTCCAGTTCACGATATAAAACACTATCAATCAAAATGTGGAGCTAGAACCATTTTGTTAATGTCTAAAGTTTCAGAACACCATATAGCTAGGGTGGACTCCACGTAATATGCTAAAATTAACCCTGGTGCGTCACCTAGGATAGCACGTATTACTGTGCAGAATGAATTTCTTTGCAAATAAAAGATTTTATAGGCTCATTATGTTTTGGTCATGTAGAATAAAATATTAATATTTGTCAATTTTAAATCGGACACCTATAGACCCCATAAAAGGCCTGATATACTCCCTTTTAGACTTAAGTCGGAAAACAAATCGTAGAACCACAGTCCTGCCACGCGTTAGTGAGTAGCTGTCTAACATTATTCAATGTGCAAACGCGTAACAAGCGGGACTCGAACGTATGACTGTAGCATTGAGAGATATACATTACACAACAAGAGTAGATCTAAACACAAATATGTTACATTTTATTACAATTTTTTCAATTACATGCAAAACTGATTGAATTATATTCTGTTAAGGCCAAGACACAACAAAGCAACACAAAAATGAAGGGGTAAAAGTTGTTGTGTCGAGGGTAAAAACGGCGATTCGGTTGAGTGACAGGAAACAAAATACTTTTTGTTTAGGCCTAAGGTAGTAAACGAAATTTACCGTGACTTTGGTGATTATTGTCCACAAATGATTTGCCGACTTAAAAAAAAATCCACGTAGAAATTACAGTTAGTGATATGAATCGTGAAAGTCTCAATAGCGTTCACATACATGGTTGAAAAATATAACATCGAAATAATTGTGTATGAACATCATGTTTACTCCGAGTTGTGAGATTAAATCACAACGGTATCCCGAGAACAGTGGTACTCTGAGTTGTGAGAATGAACTACAACGGTATCCCGAGACCAGTGGTATTCCGAGTTGTGAGAATAAAATAACAACGGTATCCCGAGACCAGGGATACTCGGAGTTGTGAGATTAAAATCAAATGAGCACAAATATTTATAAGTTATGTTTTGTATATGTGTAGTCTGTATGTCTCTACTACAAGTTGTATGTAAAACATCTGTTCTTTTAGTTGAAGGTCACACATTTTGGAACACGGAAGCTTCAGGGAGAATTTGTCATTTTACAGTGACATTCCATGTTTAAAGGCATTTGCTGTAGTTTTCATGCATGCGCAGCTTTTTTTGGCGACTTCTCTTTTAAAACTATTGGATGGATTTTAATACAAACTTACAGGAATGTTGCTTTTCATGTCTAGTTGTATTTTTTTTTTTTTTTAATTTTTTTTTTGAGTTTTTTTTAATTTTTTTTTTTTAATTTTGTCATTTGCAATTCCTTTATATTTAGTATACGTTATATAATAACGGGACTCACAAAACAGCTTAATTATACTGTTCGATTGCGGAAATTCCTTTTCGCTCCACCTTAAGCTCCACTTTCTTGATTTCATAGTTAAATATATTGATAGATAAAAGTATTTTTAAATTAATGTAACTTTAAAATAGTTACGTCACTAAGCAACTTAATTAAGACATTACTACTGCGTTTAATATAGTATATTGATATATTATATCATGTTTAATTAATAAAAAATATAATAATTCTGCCACTAAACAACTAAATTTAAACATACATTTACTAAACACATTCCTTTTCGCTTGCGGCAATCCCTTTTCGCTTCTTTTTGCTTAACAATTCCTTTTCGCTGTTTACCCCACCCCTTTTCATGTTTACCGGAAGTGCTCGAAAAGAGGTTGGATGTTCCGTTAGGAATGAGGTAAGTAGGTCGTCTTTTTGCTTAAAAAATGTAAACAATACAGGTCAAGCCAATTTGGCATGATTCTGCAGAATTTTAGTACTATAATTAATAAAAACATTGACTGGAAAGGAAAAGTCTTTTATTTAAATGTAAGGTTTTAATCTCATGTTTTGTCCTTATGTGTGCGAAAACTGGTTGTGTCGGGATATATATGCCCAAAAACCTGTAGTTGTTATTCATAGCACCCACAGTGAAAATGTGACCAAGATTTAAGTAAAATTCAATGAAATCTCATTGGAATATGGTAAAAAAACTGCACCTCTGACAGTTGGTAAAATTTCTTTACAGAATACTGGATTTATGACTAGTTTTCTTTCCTCAAGGATTTACGCCTGAGTGATTCTCACAAAGAGTGCAAATAACGCAAACACCCAATTTTGAGTTAATAGCACCAGCTGTTGATTTTACTTACATCATTTAATGATTAAAGTAAGTGTTTTGTGATTATGCTTAAATTACTTATTCTATCAAAACATCTTATACATGTAATATTAATTGTTTTTGAAGGTGAAAATTTGTAAATGTAGTAGAAACAGTATTTTGAAATGAAACCTCTATTGTATCAGTTTTCGCGAATCAAATACAATCAAATCAGTTCTTTCAATACAATTTCAGTGAACGTTTATACTGGGGGATCATCAAAATATACGGACAAATCATTATCGGCAACCAAACATTTGACACACCTCTAAATTGTGGTAGCTGGTGATAGGCTTTGTCTTTATTGTACAAGTTCAACCAAATTTGGGTACTTTTTTTTTCTCTTTCAAGCAGGAATTTCTCAAAATCGAAAAAAAAAAAGAAGAAGATATGTTTTGACATTGGGAACATGACCCAACAGCAGCTATAAATACAGCCAAAAAAAACCCCAACAGTACCAAAGTTGATAATTTAAGGTTCATGTAATATCATTGAATTATATAGGAAAATCTCAAACCAACATAATTACCAGATGTCTAATTATTTTTACACAGAATGTGCAATATAAAATCTTTACATACCATTCTGGGTAGTAGGAGCAATAAATAGTAAAATAAATCCTTATAAGGTTAAAGATGAATGGCCACCCCTTTTTGTAGAATTATCAAATAACTAATTTAACTCTAAACATCATATGAACATTTCTTGATAGTCCCGGAGGGAAACATATATTTAAATCGGCTACTACTGTAAGTTGTTTTAAAGAGAAGTATTATTTGCACGACGTAGATACTACTTTTACCACTGCGTGACTGCACGGGGAAATGAGGTAAATCTGAATTGTATAGCTGCACATTTATTGCCAGATAATTGATACCTGTGGATTAATTTACCTGTTCAAAGTTTTCTATGTCACCAAATAAAATCTTATTTTCGCTTTTCACAGATATTGCAATGTGTGAATTGTAAATATCTGTTGTTGTGTATTGATTTCGATTTAAATAAACATGAACATGTTCATGAAACAAAACATGGCCAGGAGTGAGTGAGAGAACTTTAATA